>CABFWO010002072.1:56549-92192 GCA_902155825.1 Timema genevievae | reverse complement strand
CCCCCCCCGGACGTCAACTCTCATTACCGGCGCAATTCCTCTCAAGGCAACTCAGTCGCCCAGAAGCTGTGGCCAGCGTCTTCTTCCCCTACTCTATGACCTTCTAGGGAGGATTGTGTCTTCGTCTTACATCCCCTGACTTCGCCCATGCATCGCGACGATACACAAACACCAGCTAGGGGATGAAATAGTGGGACACATGCGCGATGTTATTTGATGGTAGTTTCTTACATCGGGGTATTTAATGCGAACTTTCTAAAGAGAGAGCTTATGTAAACACAATATTCACAGACTTACCTAAGCTATAGTACATTCTCCTAAAAATGGTAATAACTGACAGCGGAAGATGTAAACATCTGCTTCAGTGGCCGCATGGTATAACTCTAAGCCCTAAGGCGTCATTTTTGTGTTAGACTAGGCTGCCAATGACGGGAGATCAGGGTTTGAATCCCAGTTAGGTGTAGTGAGGGTAGTTTCCCAAAGAAGTGTTCCACTATCAGTCCACGCAAATGCGGGAACTCCTATTCTAAATTCAATTTTCCTCTTCCCTAACTTGTAATTATTACATATGCGTATAGCCTGAACCGTATTTTCACATACCTTCCAGGGTTCTTTTAAGTGCCACAATAGACATGGGACCGACGGCTTTACTTCCTCTCCGAAGGAAGTTGTGCTACCAATTTTTATCACTCAAGAAAAATCCGCCGATCCCAGCTGGGCTTGAACCCACTAACATTGGGTCCTGAGGAGAGCACTTTAACTCAAATTTAAATAGAGATGTGTCGTTTGTAAAAGAACCAACAAGAGGTGTTGTCATATGCGGATCGGAGATTACAAACAAAGGTGCACCTCTGAGATACTCCATAGCAGGTACACAAATTATGACTGTGCGCTTTGAGTTTACAGCCTTCTTCTACATTATACAATTATTTAATGCTTTTCTTCAAATAATATTAGTTTTATTTTCAATTAATTTCATCGGTAGTTGTAAGGATGTATTAAACCTCAAAAGTATACAACGAAGGTGGGTAGAAGGGAACACTAGCTAAAGTCAATATATTTGCAGTTTTTATTCCCAAACTTTTTTTGGACAAAATAAATAAATTATTGATTCAGTAGATACGTTTAGTTTAATTTTCTACACAAAGTTATCTAAATAGTTCTCGAATATTTGTCATGGGCATCGATGAATTTGAACAGGATATTTTCCCTTCATTTAAAGATTTATATTCAAATGCTACTGTGCTCATGACCAATATTAAAAAAACTGCTGACCCAAATATGTGTAAAAAAAAGTAAACTTAACACATCTATTGAGGCTATATCGTATTTATCTTGGCTAAAAATTAGTTTTTCTTTATATTAAAAAATGACACCATGGAAATCAAACTCGGTACCTTTGGATTATAACGCCAGTGTTCTAACCACTGAGCTATTCAGGAATCGTTATCGTCTCACGGTCATTCTCCACTCATTTTTTTAGGCAGAGTCTGTGATAGACATATGTAAATCATCACACATTTGTAACTGACGATTTCCGTACGTCCACCATAGACTCTGCCTTAAAATATGAACGAAGAATGACTCTTAGTGAGGGACGATTCCTAGATTGCCCATTGGTCAAAGCATTGATGTATTTAGCCAAAGATGCTGGGTTCGATTCCCGTATCCAAGTATTTTTTTAAATCTTAAGAATATTTGATTTAGATGCGGCTAAACCGTATATAACAAATATAATAGCCTAACTATTTAAAATATCTTAAAAATTATTTTTGTTTTAAAAAGTGTAAAAATGTGGACCTTAAATTAGGCTCTCTTCCTAACCACTTGGACCTCCTTAATGCCATTCGTTGTTGTCAAAAATCATTACTGTAAATACATTATCTAGATTCATTATGTTGATTAAATGTCACTTTATTTTCCATCATTAATTAGTACTCGGGGTATATACTACAGTATGCCTTAACGGTCTTGTTGGTCCACCTGCAGAGTATTGACCGGAGGATGTAAGAGTCGACGGACATCAGCTGGTGTTGGCGGAAAGTGCTGACAAGGAACATACACATAGCCCCACCCCCACCCCCGTTCCTCCCTGCCTCATGAAACATTCATGAATCTCTGCCTACCGTGTGGAAATACTGCAAGGAACAAACATACCGGGGGGCAGGGGTGGGGGTGGGGATATCTGCACAAAGCACTCAAGGAATCTTGCGGGGGATACTAGTCGTTAAAACGGCCCCACCATCTCTAAACTCCCATAAACATTGTCCTCAAAACGCATCTTAACAAAATAATGTTCGTGTGAGTTTTATACTCTAGTCTTTCATTGAATTAGCTAAAGTTTACTTCTTAAGCACACTTATTACAACAGAAAAGGACTTACAAAAAAAACTTAATCACACACACCTTACCACAAGATATTTACTAACTGGATATATTCGTCAACACTAGCTGATATCGAACCAGGAACATCTAGACTTGAGGCTAATCACTATAATTATTATTGATCCCACTAGGACGGGTCAAAAATGAATTACTTAAAAATACTCCAAACATAGACAATCTTTATTAAGAACGTGGCAGGGAACCGCATCGGTGGCTTCATGGTATAGCACGTCATTCTCATGCTGAATTAGGTTGCTGATAACGGGGATATCGGAATTCAAATTTTAGACGGGTATACCGAGAAGATTTTTATCTTTGGTGGTTTTTTACACCTCTTATGTGCAAAAGCGGATACATCTCCTCTAAAATTCTACGTTCCTCACCCCTATACCACTAGCGTAAATTATTTATGTATGTGTTCAGCCCGAACGAGTGGTAAGAAGGAGGAGAAAAACCTTCGTGGAAAGGAGAGTGTTTCGACAGTTACGAAAGCTACTAAGACAATAATTGTTTGTATATTAATACGTCACATCATAAGATCTTCGGCTGTCACTTTTGAAATATTGTATCGATACTGGGAAAATAATATTAAAAATAGGGTAAAATGTTATCAATGCTGAATGAAAAAACAAATTTGTATTTTCTAGATTATTATTCTTACCTTTATCATATTCTGTAGTAAAAACTAGTAATTGTGCAGTTAATAGTTTCCTTACTGTGTTATATTTTGAGGAAGATATGCATAGGTGTATAGTAATTTTTTGCAACTAGTCATCTCTAAAATTATTGATGAGCAATTAAGAACCCATAAAATATTCAGAAAAATTATTTTAGTTTACAAATTTTAGAATCATATCAGAAGAATAGACCACATATTTTCATTTGAGTGTTTTTCTACCTAAGATCGATACTTTTTTACACATTAAAATCATAACTTACTGGAGTTGAAAAACGTAAAACACTTACAAAATTGTATTCACGAATTAATTTAGAACTAATTTACTAGTGAAATTTATTTTTGTTCATGGATATAATCTGAAGACACCTTACATTTATATGAAATAAATATAATTTTTGTGTTTAGTAAGTTATATACATTAAATACTTAAGATATAATAGTTTTTTGTTTAATTTTTATACTACGCATCTCACTACCCGTCCGGGCTACTCGTGTATTTACACTAATGGGTAAGGGATGAGGGAAGTACAATTTAGAGGAAGTGAGCCCTCATTTGCGTGTAGAAAGAATGGAAAACAATTTAAAACAAAAACATTTAAATATACCAATAGGGGTCTGAGCTCTGACCTTCTTACCCGTCACCGGAAAACCAGACAAAACCAGACAGACGCCTTTGTCCTCTTGTCCACTGACCCACCTCGGTGGCGTAGTTGGCTAACGCGCCAGTCGTGTTGAGCCAGACCACCGAGGACGGGGAGATCGAGGTTTGAATCTCGGTCGGGTGAACTGGGGGTGGTTTTTCCTAAATGGTTTTCCACTCTCCCTCTACGCAAATGCGGGTTCACTTCCTCTAAATTCAACCTTCCCAATTCCTAATCAACTAGTGTAACTAGTACTTAAGCGTATAACCCGAACGGGTAGTAAGACGCAGTGCTAAAATTAAAAAAAAAATTAAATCTTGTCCACTGGTGCGAGCAATAGTGAAATATTTAGAGCATCTGCTGGTAGTTTAGTTTGGGGGGAGGAAAACATGCTATATTTATGTTCCCTTATTTCTGATCGCGAGTTTATAATGTTTTTATCAATGGAAGTGATATGTCCCTCAAGGATACAAACATTCACTTGCAAGAAAAAGTAAAATCATTTTCTGAACACCTTAGGGTACAATGATAAATGCGCACATAAAAAACTTAGCCCTTTTTTATTGTGTTTTGCCATATTTATTGTCATTAGTAAAGGAATAAAAGGTTTTGTTGTGTTTGATAGCTGAATACATTAAGATGAAAGTGTAAAGAAGTTAAAGGCAATTTTTTGCAGTTTTTATATCAAAATATTTTTTATTCAAAAGAAATCAAATATTGCTCCATTAGAAAAAGAAAGTTTAATTTTCTTCAAACCATGAACTCAACATTTCTTAAATATCTGTTGAAGCTGTCCTAGAATTTAATGACAATTTTTGCTCTTCGTTTAAAATTCTTCGTTTAAAAAGTTCCTCATCTAATGCCGTCATGCTCATGACAGATATTAAACAACTGTTGATATTAAATAAATTAATTAAATTCTATGTTCTACTTGAGAAACTTTTTTGTTGAAAAAATTGTTTTGCTATAACAAAAATTCAAAAACACTTCCCTTAACTCGCGTTCCGTTTCACCCCACCTTAATACGTTTTATAGATACCAGGACTTCAATAAATACTCCGAAGATTATGTTTATGATTTTGAATATCATTCCTTTTCCTGTCAGTTTACCACCAATATGATATAAATCCTGGCACTGGTTCGGGTGTTTAATGTGAGGTGTACTGTCTGTCCTAACTTTAGATCTTATAATTAGAAAGTGCACACTAACCAACACAAATATGAAATAAGATTTTAAAAATCAATTCATTAGATCAAGAATAGTGAGGTGTAATAAGCTATTATACTCCGTGTTTTATTAAAGTGATAATAACATATCTTGGAAGTTCTGAAGATGTGTGAATCCCTGTTTAATAAGGTTGAATAACTTTAAGGTCACTCAACAATAAAAAAATAATAAAAAAAAGTGTATGCACAACTTGTGAATGTGAGGAATTCCAGGTTTCCACCGTGGTTCGGATTCCACGTAAAACTGTAGGTCCTCCATTTTATCTCATAATCACCCTACCATTGCACATTAGCGTAAGTGCGTATAACCCGAACGGGTAGTAAGACGCGGTGCTAATAATAATAATAATAATAATAATAATAATAATAAGTGTATGGTTATAAACTATAAATAATGATTCAATGATTTCAAATCATTATAATTCACGAGTTAGAAGGGGTCATACTTGCTATTCTATGCTTTTTGTGTACCATTATTAAGATAAAGTCATAATGTATGGGGCTGGAATTTAGTATAACGATATATTCATGTGAGGTGTACACAATAAAATATTTATATGTTAGATAATTTTTTTAAATGTATAAACAGTTTAAAAGTGGTTAAAAAGGATAATTTTTAATCAGATATAAATCACTGTTCTTTTTATATCCCGATAATTTGATTTTATCTCATTTTGTAATATACGATGTCTTTATTTATAATTTATTTGTTGTTTTTTTTAGCCTAACTCCACTCGATAATTTTATTAATGTGTCCGAATTGATCCTTGAAAATATAAATTTAAAATATAGGTATATTTTATAAAAATGTCTTGTATTGACTGTGTCGATTGTATAGACAGCACCAACTAGCAGAACCTAATATTCCCGTGTGATGCAGAAGGTCAGATAACGTCAACTAATTGTACACCCAGGTATAGTGGATGCCAGCCGGCTTCCTCATCTGGTCGGTGTTGCTGAAATGGGCTGTGACATCGCTACTTGTTCTCTTTTCCAAGTAGCACCGCTACCCCCACCTATGTCAAATTCCCTGCCAAAATATTAAGACTAAAAAATTATTAGTAATAATTCCAACTGTCGAATGACCTTATTAAAGGGCACTTAGTGTTCTGTGCTCTAGTTTATATATTTTCCCTTTAATTAAGATGTAATAAGTCGCTAACAGCTGGCAACTAGCACTAAATTAACCAACAGTGTGTGGAAAAATAAGCCTTAATGCAGTCAGTCAAAATTAAAACTCAAGTCAAGTAGTCTGAACTAATTCTAAAGCCTAATAATAAAAAAGACACGTATTAAAATTGCTGATGACAATTCAGAATATTAACTAATTTACAATCAAGAATAATTAACAATCTTATCTCTTTTTTATTCAAAAGCGTTCCAAGAAATAGTTCACAAGAAACGATTCAACATAAATATAAAAAACAAGTGGACCCTCGGAAGATATTTTTTCTAATATAGTGTGTGTGTGTGTGTGTGTATCGAGTCAGTCGCATGTTTCAGCCGATCTATCTTTCTGTTTACCTCCTTCCCTTGTATATTCGATTATCATTTTACCACTTCCTCCCTATTCCTTCTCTTCTTTCTCCGTCTTCCTCGAGGACCGTACCATCCCTCCCGCAGCGGATCCTAGAGACCTCCTCGTCCGTCCTTGACTCCCGCCCGCTTCAACTCAACTTCAGAGTTTTGGATGGGAAGAGCGAGCTCTCTCCCTTCAGAGCACAAACTAGATTATTCACAATAAACTTTCGCTTGGTATTAAATTATTTAATTTCGGCTGCTGGTTTTGGTGGGAAAGGGAGGAAGGGATGAGGATGAAGGGGTTGGAAGGGAGGGTTTGAAGGAGCCGAGAGGAGGGGTACAGAAGGATATAGAGATAGCCGGGGCTACGCGAGGAAGGTCTAGGTGGTAACCTTGTTAAGTTTCAGCCGGGGCACAACTGAGTTATGGGCTTATAATGTTAGGGAATGAGAAAAAGAAGGTTAACGTTTACGAAGCAAAAGGAAGGCCAGGGAAGGATGTAGTGGTAGTTGGATGGATCAGAAGGCAGTGTGCAGACGTCTTTTTGGCGGGTCAGTGTTATATGGAGAAACATCTGGTCGCGCGCGAGGGAACACAATTGTTTCTTCCGATAAGTTTCCCTTCAGCAGTCTTAGATTGTTTCTTACGGGTCTGAGTGGCTCATGAGAGGGAGATACATTTTTGTAGCTTAAGAAATTAGTGGGCCTTTGCCTAGAAAATCAATACTGTCGCGAAGGCGGGACTTTGCCCGAGTTTAAATATTTAACCTTTTTTCGCTAGAAAGCGTGTGACAATCTGCAGTCATTATATTATGTTACAAGCCTTCTATTCCTTTACCAATAGAATAAACTTTTCAAAACATAGCACAAATGAGCTCAGTTTATAAAATATAAATAGGTGTGTGTACATATTATTGTGTGTGTCTTAGAGTGCATATACGTGTAGATATTCTTGTGGAGTGCTGTAGGTGCTCAGAAAATTATGACTTTTTTTTTTTAAGTTAAAAGAATTCGTTCATACAAAACATTGTATAGGTTATTTTCATCTACGGATCTTTCGAATTCATCTGTGCCCCTCGAATTGAATTATTTTGGAGACTGGGGTGAAAAGTTACAGAGAAAGAAAATGCGAAATGCGAAGAAGTCAAGTTACATGCAGATTTCCCTTGAGTTTCTCCAGTAAAAGTGGGATAAAAAAAAAGATGTCACATTATTGCTACAATATTGAACATCGAAACAAAATGCTACGAGCTAGGTCTATATTGCTATTGATTAAACTGCCTTTACTTTTATTCATATTAAAATGTCGAAACTTGTATTAAAATTGAAGAGTACTCTGGAGTCGACCCAAAATTAATTAGGGATTAATATTGACTTAAACCACTTATTTCTAATAATGTTAATATTTATTTGTTAAGGAGAAGTAATAATTGATAACATGGTTAAATCTTCGTTTTTATTCCCTTCTCCTTATTATATAAATATTTTCTTCTATGACGACGACATGTTTCGGATAATTTTACACCATCTTCAAGTCTTATCTGTATTAAAGATGATCGATTTTACTTCATACTATTGGAAAGTTGTGAAAATTTTATCAAGTGAGATGATCAACTTTTCACAACTTTTCAATAGTATGAAGTAAAATCGATCATCTTTAATACAGATAAGACCTGAAGATGGTGTAAAATTCACCGAAACATGTCGTCGTTATAGAAGAAAAAATTTATATAAAATAAGGAGAAGGGAATAAAAACGAATATTTAACTATATTATCAATTAAAGCACTTAGACTCAGAGAATTTCGAATTATTATTTCATCATGTAACTTCTAAATTAAAATATCTCTCTGCTTTTGAGACAATTTTTCCAAAACATATTTGTTCAAAAGATATAGTACAGTCCTATAGTTTCTGTTTGTATTATTTTTACATACAGATTTGTAATTCAATAATAAATTTGGAATGCTGCTATAAATGTCTTCACGGAAACAAACTTTAAATAGTACACAATATGTTATATTGGGACTTAAAAAAAATGGTATCATTTAATAGCGTGGGTGAAATATTGAATGTATATTTAATTTTGATTTATTTGAATATAAAAGGATTTTTCAATTAATTTTAAGAGTTGACCATAGATTCCCGTGAAAAGAACAACATAGTAAAGGCTTTTAAAATATATGTATCTACATACATATTTTTGAAAACATTAATATGGAGAGGATAATTAATATTATATTAATAATAAATAAAATCATAAATTAAAGGTTTTTCGTTTGTTGTATTACCAAATAGTTTTATATTATAATTATAATACATATAAATGTTCTCCTTTTAAATGCTTAAATCGATAGCTTTTTGTAATACATCAAATTAGAAAATGTATTAAAACTTAAATTGACAATTTCATATCTTATATAAATAATATCTATATAAATAATTATTAGCTATTAATAAATCAATAATTAATCAATACACCATATGTTTATGTATTGCATTTACATAATGGCTATGCTCTAAACGTTCAATTATTCTTATAATATTTTATAGTAAAATAAGATTTATCTGAAACAAGTTGCTTGCGTTATCAGGAGAAGGATAGAACTAGGACTTCAATAATATACTTTTAACGGGTAATAGGCTATGACATAACATATAAGCCCCAGAACATAAATATCTATCACGAAAAACCAACATCAACAAGTCTCGACATTAATTTCCTTTACATGTACGGTACACACTTTCCAATTGTCTTGTTCATTAGACATACACTTTGTCAAACAGAATGGAAATGCTCGCAGCGCCGTGAAGTGATGTGGACGAATCATTTGTGTCGCAGCGAATTTCCACAGGAACAACAGACGACTTCCTCTCCCCCCCTCCACACATCGAGCTTTATTAAAAACGGCGTCAACTGGACTGAAGTTTCAATCAATTAAGTCGATACCGTGCAGGTTGAACCGGGGACACGTTCAAACGGGCGGCCCATTAATGAGTATCGACAATCAACAGACACCGACAGACGATGTATGCTGTTATCAATCAAGAATTATTTTCGCTTCATAATGACATAAAAAAAATTACAATATGTAGATGTTTTAGTGAGGGAATACATATTCAAAGAAAAGTATTTTATGATCAAAATTAATACAATTATAGTATTTTATTATTGTTGCTATTATTATTACTTTTCCAATGATAGAAACTATACTGATACAAAATAGTCTAGAAACATTTACAGCTCTTCTGTGCGAAAATTAGTGAATAGATAATCAAAAGATGATCATGATTACGTTTGGTCCAACTCGAATTGAAAATTAAATAATACCACACCTATATGTTCCAAAATATGGTCTTTATTTTCAGGTATTTCATGAATAAAATGGTTTGAAATTGTCTATCTATACTTTTAATGTTCAAATTCCGTTTGGGATGGATCAATTTGTATTATATCTAGTTTTTTTTTTTAGAATTGGAAGAAATTTATCAAATAATTAATCTTTTATTTGAGTTTTTTTAAATTCTCATACAATTTAGATTATATGGCTTATAGATGATTCCAAAAAATATATATTTTATTTACAATTTTTTTAAATCATAGTTCCTCAATGTATGTGTTTAAACTAATGCTTTTTAGCTAAGGATATATATAGAGAGAGATTAATAAAATGAAGAGTTTGTGTATCTATCTTTCATGAGCGTTATGTGATATATACTGCACCCAGAGGTCTGAAATTTTAAAATTAGTAGCCACTGTGCACAAACGTCTGCACCTCAAAGCTGGAATTTAAATGTATTGGTTGGATTTTTTTAATTTATCAAAAACTTGATTCGAATAATTAAATTAAAGAGATTACTTTTTATTTCTGTTTGAAGCAAAAAAAAATCGTTGCACAGGGTAACCACGCAAATAAATGAGCGATGACATGATTTGTGTCTTTCAAATAAAAAATATATAAAATGGTTGCGCAACAAATTGATTTTTTTTTTCCTTTGAATAGTGAAGAACTATTGAGATATTCGCGGTTATTAAATTCAAATTTTAATTCAAAATGTTTAAAATATTTATCACAATAAAAATGTGTGAAAATAACAACTTACTATCAAACTAATTGTTTCCAGTGTTGACTAATTAGTAGGATTTAAATGCCAATTTATTTTATCAAGTAGTTATCAAAAGTTTCCTTTTACTTTGTAACTTTATGGGACTGTAAGTAAAATTAAACAATGTTTATGAATAGATTTTCTTCGGGAACTGTAATTGACCCAGTCCAAAAATCAATAAAACGGAAACAAATGTCACTGCGAAGCAGCTGAAACGCAATGTAGCTTTAAATTAAGTTCGGTCTATTTTGAAGCGAATGAAACCGAAACAAACATTAAGCCATTGTATACTCGCAATCACACTATTGTTAGCAAAATAACATGTTTGTTTGAGTTTAGTCAACAGTAATCGACCCTTTTAATTAATAATGTTTTCTATTTGACATTTCCAGGCCACATTTACAGTGGATATATGGTTAGTTTACAGTAGCTTTTTATAGTAAAAAAATTAACTCAGAAATAGTTCGGTATTAATCCTCCTTACAATTACGTTTTGTCACTTAAAAAAGAGTAGTCTTTTTACATCACTTACCAAATTGGATGAAAGTATAGCCTTTTTTAATATTATTTTTAACCGTTGTAAAATCACATGTTAACATGGACGGGTAACGACAACAAATGAACATTTAATTTTGAGTCAGAATTTTCTTTTACAAACCAGTTTCTTTTAAAATTTCGAATTACTTATTTAAATTAAACAATTCATTATTTAAATGAGTTTGTTTAAGAAATAAAATGAGATTGGGAATTTCAACCTAATTCGCACTAGATTATATTTTGTGAAGCTAAACAAAAGCAAAATAATTCTAAAAAATATATACTCACACCAGTGGTCCTACTGTCTAGGGGGTTAATATTGCAATATACCAGATTGCCGATAACAGGGATGTTGAAGTTCGATTCCCAGCCAAATGCATTCAGGGTAGTTTTTCATAGATGATTTATCACTGTAGTTTACCTAATCAATGTCCATGTTATGAGTGCACTTTCTCTTGCTCTTGAACTTTAAAACAAATAGCTCTTAAAAAAGATAAAAAAAACTCTTTATGCTCGATAATAATATTCAATAACACATTTTTACGCGTGTCTTTCCAATGTAACCTTTTAAAATAATTAATAAATTAACATCCTTTTGTTTCTTATTGTTAAGATTAAGTCAAACATGGAATACGCATTAAATTGCGTGGTTACTCCAGGCAATGCTTTTCTTTGCTTCAAACAGAGAGAAAAAAAATCCTAATTTTATTTCTTCAAGCCAAGTTTCTAATTCATTTAATAAATCAAATCCAAATTTTAAAATTCCGGCTTCGAGGCACACATGTTCGTGCACAGGGGATAGTGATTTTTAAATTTCGGACCCCTGCGTGCGTTATAATACATCGCACAACGAGCATAACAGACAAACAGACGGACACACACACATACATTCTTAATTGTATTAATATAGCATGTAAACAAGGATAGCTGACATTGTTTGGTTCATATTTTCAAATTTATTCAATTATTTCACTTCTATTAGTATTTAATTTAATATACTTGGGAATTAAAAACACGCCATAACTATGCATAAAATTTGTGATTTTAATTATTTAAATAAAAAATCATATAAAAAACTTTTTTTTGGCTTGACTCCAAAATATGTGTGCAGATACCAAATATTATTATTATTATTATTATATTATATTATATTATAACTAAAACTAAAGGTGTTGTATAATCAACTAAATTTCCATACATTAATCGTATTTATAACACATGACGCAAATAAATAATATATTTCAGGAAAAATATATTTCATATTTTTTATCATCATTAAAGTCTGACTAACAAAATTTGTTTGAATATGTATTATAGGCCTACACAATAAAACATTTTAAAATCGATAGTGTAGCCTATTTGTTAACTTTCAACTAACTAGTTTTAATCCTGTTTACGGCACACTATGGGCAAATCATATTCAATAGTGCTATCGGTAAAATGTTGGTTTTACCGGAACGGGTTCAATCTTGGTTCGAACATGAATATTTGTATTTATGTCAGTTAGTAAGAGTGTATACATATATAAATAAATATAAAGTCACAAATAAACCACGGCTAATCAGCATTAAGAGGGCTGCATGGTAGAACAATGAGACGCGTTGGAGATGTTTATAAACCCCGAATTATTTAAGAAGTTGTTTGATATTTTTATTACTGTTTTCAACATAATGTAGGCTTAAATTTTCGGCATGTTTCTGAAGGGTTAAAAAGTTTAAATTTTGAGTTTAAAGTTTTTTAAGAAAATTAACAACAATTTACTCGAAAATGTGTATGTCTTAGATTAAAGCAAAATGTTAGAAACCTAGCTCTATCATCCCTCTATGAAAAAATGTATGTTTTGATGGATATTAAAATAAATGTTAAGATAATGTGGGATTGTTTTTGTTTTATAATGTTTTATGTTTGTTATTACAAATTTTTAAAACAATTTAAACTTAAAATTTAAGTGTTTTTAACTGGTCAGAACTTTCGCCTTCATTTTGGTGAAAGAAAAAATTAAAAATATCAAACCACTCCATAAATAATCCGATATTTCTAAACGTCTGATATGCTTCTCAATTATCTACCCTTCAGCCCCCTTAATAATCACAATAAACACACTTTGGTAAGGACAGATCAATATTACCATTCACGGTTTCTTGGATTAGAGAGTGATCCTTCAATTAGCTTGCGCAATCAAATACTTTCTTCACCTTTACGCCATATTGGTCGCAAATAACTTTACTCTGAAATATTGGCTATCATTTAATTAACCATGCAACACACACGACCGAAAATTAAATAACGTCTAAAACTATAATAAATTTAAAATGTTCACTATACCCATCCTAATAAAATATATCCTTCAATGAATAAACACGTGGAAGGTTATCTTGTGTTAATCTAGATGAGCTTGTAATTAATAACATCTAAATGAACTATAGCGATTGACTAAAACATGTTTTTTGGTACACTAAGGATTATTAAGTGACCTCATAGGTTAATTATGGTGAAATTTTAAGCTAGTTTCGAGGTGTAAACATTCTAAATAATCCTGAACGCTTTCCTGTCACGTAGGTGACCTGTTATCAGGAAGCAACGACAACCGTGCAAATAACTCAGAGCGATACTGCTTCCCCCTTTCCTGAGTCGACAATGACTAATTATTTATTAGAAGATCTTAGAATAGATAGCTTCTAATGGTATCATGCAGTCACTCTTATCGACATAAGTTTGACCAAACACTAGGATAATTATTGTGTTTATATTAATGAATATGTATCTTCTTATATCTATATAACTATATTAGTAAGTATAGTGGTGTATTTATCTAACTTATCTTATTAAATATATGAGTATAATGGTGTCGGGCAAGAAAATGTTAAATGTTTAAAAAGAAAGGACTATAAATTTGTTCTTCATTTATCAAGTTTCGAATATTTTTAGCACTTGTTGAGTAATTCCTCCACTATTCCCCCAAATTTCAGCTTTTTAGCTCATCGGGAAAAATGAGAAATCTTCTGAACAAATATACATGTAAACACTATTAAATATTTATTAATATAGAAGGCCACTTAAGAACCCGTCTCTCCCCATGGATAATACCTAACTTAGGTAGGTAATACAGCTTGAATCAGGCATCACATCACAGTGCGGTTTTCTGTATTTACTTTAAAAACAGTACAATGGAAACTCGTGAAACTGTTTTACCATATTTTAAAATAAACAATAAAATTAAAACTTATTTATTTTATTTTAAAATTTCAAACTAAACCAAATTCAGTTGCTTTCAAATGAAAAATGCATAAAACCACGCTTCGATAAGATTTATTGTTCTATCGTAATATTTTGTCTAAACTCCCGGTAAAACGGGATCTTAAAGTGCCAAACTGGGATATATATACTACTTCTATTTTCTTATATGTTCAAAATAAAATGTTTTATATGTAAATTTACTTGAGTATATCATCTCAAGTTAGCAATTTTATTGAAATTCTAAAACTACTTATCTTCCCACCAATTGACGGGATATATATAAAACATGATTATTTATACTATAAATAAATGATCCTTGAAGTTAAAAAAAAGAAGGTGGTGTTTCATGAAACAATTAATTGCACGACAAACATTTAAGAACCTCTTCAAAAAGTATCGTCAACAACATGAATACCATGACAGTGGGGAGATGTATTAATTAAAAAATAAATTGAGTGAAAGAGTCAAAATAGTTTTTTTACACACCTCGTATTCTTATAAATTAATATAAATCACACGCACAACATCGAAGTTAGGTGCTAATTAAACTTCCTTGAATAATCTTGTATGCCGGAGTTCTTATCCAACCGAGCTGACCTTGTGACCTTAGGACGTTTGACATATTTCACCCCCAAAAAAAGCGACCCGTTTGGAGAAATCTATACAGGACGTTTGGTGCAGTATTAGTAAGTAAGTGGTGGATATTTTGTAGCAACCGAGATAAGACGTATGGACTGAGGATGGACATAATTCTTATTTTCATTTATGCAGACCTAGCCTAAAATAATCTAATACAACGTAACCCAACCAACCATTAAGCGAATTATTTCAATGTTTGCTGATCTAACCTAATATAATCCAACCATTAACTCCTAATTTTTACCGACCTAGCATAACCACCGGGCGATTCCTTTCATCCAACGTAACTACCAGGCGATTGAACAGACGCTGGCTTTATAATCGCGAGTCAGAAGTAAACAAACGCACAAGGTCTAAAAACTGCGCCAAACTTCCTATGCACAACCGTGTTTTATTTTTCAAAACTGTGAATTCACATTCTCTCTCCAAGTTACTGCTGATGCATTTTCGTAGCAAAAATCATCATATTAAAACCAGTTAACTTAAGTTTGATATTTTAAGTTGCGAAATCCCCAAAACATACACCAGGGGTCACGTGATTTATGGACTAAGACTCTCAATATACAGGATTTCTGGGAAGGTTACAATCTCAGCGGGGTGCATTTGAATGGGGGAGGGAGGGTATTACGTAATTTATCAATGTGGTTTTTCTTCGTCTCTCCACGCTAATTCGAGTGCATGTTTTTCCAATTATCTTGATAACCTTCAACCCATATCTTGAGCATTTAAATAACACATTTTTTAAAAACGTTTCAACTAAAAAATAGAATATTAGTCAGCACACTGGTACTAAAACGTACTGAAAAATAATCATGAATATTATCAAGTACTTTGACTAATCAAAGTGTCAAGTATCTTTGTTTACATTATTATTTCTTGCCAAAGATACAAACTCAAATAATCAGGTCTTGCATCAGTGGGCACGTGGATTAAATTTCTGGCTCACCGAGTCAGTATTGTTGGTGACGTGAAGGTTGGAGTTCAAATCCCAGGCGTGGTGCATTGAGTATTTTCCTAAATGGCTTACCACACTCCCTCCAAGCAAGTGCGGGTGTATTTCCTCTAAATTCTACATTCCTCAATCTTTCACTAATCTTAGAATTACGTATGTAAAATTAATTTTAATTTTGGGACAATGTTTGACTATATGAAATTAGAATGGTAACGTCTCTCAAATAAACTAACCTCATTTGTTTATAAATTATGCATGAACACATTTGCCGGCATACAGTTAACCCTAAAGCACAGAGCACACAAACTTTGTATTATGTACCGGCCAGCAACATTACGAACAAAGAGCATTCAATAGAAACAAAAACTAAAAAAAATACTTTATACTGACTTTCAATATTGAATTGATAATGAATGGTCTTATACTTAATCATTTGTTGTCAGACAAATATGTGTGACCTATTAATGGGGTAAATTAAAACAATGGAAAGTTAATTTGGTCTAGTTTGCCGGTGATAGGAAGGTCGGCGCTCAAATATCGTCCGGGTGTACTGAGAGTAGCTTCCTACTTTATTTACACGCAAATGTTAGTACGTTTCTTCTAAATACTACCTTCCTCGCAGTTAGTGTGAATATGCGAGAAGCCCGAACGGTTGGTAAGACGTGGTACACACACACAAACACACATACACATATGCGTACAGCTACAACGTGTGCCAGGCGCGTTGATATAAAATACTTTGTAACATAACAAAGCTTGAGTATTCGCAATCACATTACAAGCAGTTTTAATTTACATTTGCTTAATTTTAATTATTATTATTATTATTAACATCATTTTTAGCACCGCGTCTTACTACCCTTTCTGGTTATACACACGCTAGTGTGCAATGAAGGGTGATTATGGGAAGAAATGGAGGACCTAAAGTTTAACGTGGAATCCGAACCACGGTGGAGACCTGGCATTCCACACTTTCACAAGTTGTGATTAATACACGTCTTGTCAAAGGTGAAGGAAGGGTTTGGCAATCAGATAAATCTGTGCCGGGACCGGGGATTGAACCCCGGACCCCCAGCACAGAGGTCCGACACCTTACCCCTAGACCACCAGGTCACCGCCTTAATTATAATAATGTTGATATTGTTTTAAAAGTGAGTTGTCTAGTTAAGAATCACTAACTCTCCGAAACAAAGTGGTTGAAAATAAAGGTAGCAAGTCAGTACCAGACAAAGACTAAAATTATATAATTTTCAGAAATGTTTAGATACTATAATATATTTATACAATTATTTACGCTTAGGTTGGATATAAGCTGTAGAGTCTTGAAATGACTTAGTGGACAAGACATATATGACACAACATTGTGTTTAGAAAATGCAATACAGTAATAATTATTTTCATTTTGAGATTCACTGGAAATTAAGAGTCTAAAGATATTAATTTTTGTTTTTAATATTAAAAGGTTTAATTCCTATACTCTACATTTACATCATTTAGTTTCCGGTTTAGTTTATTAAACAACATATTGAATATTAACTTAAATGTGTAAATGTTTAGAACCATAACAATCCAAATTAAGCTTAACATAGAACACACCTGTCTATACTGAGAGAAAACTACAGAAATTATATTTAAAAATACAACTATAGGCTACATTTTACCTAAGGGTATTTGTTTCCCACCTTGTATTACTACCCGTCTGGGACGTACGTGCTTTAATTACATTGATGAGGTAAAAATTTCAAAAAAATAAGAATTTAGAGGAAATGTACCTGTATTTGGCCTCCCTTATACGTAAATTCGGGTACATTTTCTCTCAATTGTTTTATTTCTGATCCTTGCCTTATTAGTGTAGGCCTAAATATGTATGCAGATAGCTTGGATGATTAATAAGAAATGGATGATCACAAAGCTATATCAAAGCTATTAACAAAATGTTTGTATCCATCACAAACAATAATTTTAAACATGAAAAATTTTTTTTACTGTAGTAGTGGCTTCATAGTCTCATTGAGTTGTTGAAACTATGGTATTGTAACTGTGTAACCAGCTGTAATACCAATAGATTAAAAGGTACCTGTCTGATTGTCCAGAGAGGGTGGAGTTCAATTCCGACCAGATACACCGAGGATGTTATTTTCCCTCAGGCGGAATGTATGGCCAGTTTATATTACTTCACATCTTTATCCCCTTCCCTTAAAATAATCTATTAATACTTAATAGCCTTGTAGAGAGGTATATTTGAACATATGGATAGTCTGCCTGACTCGACCGAGAATTATAGGGATTATTTTGACGAACACAGATGAATTTACTTGAGGTTCATTCTCTATTTTTTGTTACTGACTGCTATATAGGCTAGTTTAGTTGTTATTGAACTAAAATGTTTTTTAAAGACGTGACTCACTTTAGTCGTTGCTTAGTCTATGGCGTTACTTTATCGATATACTGGATTGGCAATGATAGGTGGATCGGGATTCTAATCCTGGCTGGGTGAACTGAGGTTTTTTTACTTAATAGTGTCCCACTCTCCTTCCAAGCAAATTCGAGAACATTTCCTACTAACTAAACCTTCCCCGTCCTCAGCCCAATATTGTAAATATTTGGATAGCCAGAACGGGTAGCAATACGTGTTTAAAAAATATATTAAGACTCAGCTGTTAAACAGAAACTGTGGTGAGAGGGTACTCACTCTGTAGGTTCATGGAGGTTGGGAAGATGGGCCCTCTATGGTGCACATGCTCCTGGTGGGGTCCCCGGGAGCCCATGACGGCACATTGAGCGCTCGCCGCCCCCGGGTGGTGGTGCGAGACACCCATGTGTCCTGCAGCCCCCTGCACTACGCCCGCGCCAGGGTTGTAGGAGCGCGCCATGGACGCCGCCGCTGCGGTGTAGCGGTACGACATCTGGCTGCACGACGTGAGGTCACCGTAAGAGCAGGGCATGTTGGTGAGGCCCGAAGGGTCCATCCCCGCCGCCGTCAGCGAACAGCTCGAGGCGTCGAAACCCGCGGCCGCCGCTTGGTTCAGGTACGAGTAGTCCATCTTCCACGCGTCCGTCTCGACGCCTGCCTGGGGCACTTCCCACTTTAGATTACTGTCTTCCTTCCTTATTTCCTTCCCTGACAGGTGTGATTGTACCTCTTCTTGGACACCGCAAATAGCCCACACTTCGAAACACGGTCAAATATCCCTCATAAATCGGAGAGTTCAATTTAGTTTTAGTAATATATTAGCGGTGCGGTTTTCGTATCTTTTTTACGTAAATGAACCACTGAACCAACTCTTTTAATTCCTGTCCTTAATTATTTTTCACAGTCACATAACACATAACAGATTATGTGTACTTGACAACGCTGTCATAATGAGTCTCCAAGTAAAAAATAATATTTTTCACTTTAACACTCGATAAAAATATACACATAAAGCTTGTACATATTTAGATTAGTAATTAAAATGTGTACACTGTTTATAGTGATTCATATTAAAGTAAATTTTATCAAGACACTTTTACCAATTAAACTTGTAATAAAAAAATCTTCAGGTCTTTAAATTATTTGTAATTAAATTACAAAAAAGATTTCTTAAAAAATGACGTTTCATAATATGGAAATGGCTAAAAGTTCACTTTATAATTGTATTATTATCAAAGTGACACAATTCAGTGATGTTTCATTTATGAGATGGCTCTACATACTTGTCGCTTTTCTCTTAATTGTGCAAATTAACATCGTTACACTTTTGCAAATTGTTAAATTATATAAAGCACCGCATTTATGAAATCATTCTTTTATGTTGAACTATAACTTTCTTTGATCTATAAAATTAAGTTTAATATTAATAGGGTTTCCCGTGAAATGTATTATTGACTTCAACACGACTTTAACTTTACTACTTCAAACAAAGAGGGGTAGTGTCGAAATCAACATAACTCAATTTCAGAAGATGCTACGCGAAGGAAAAAAGAATCCAGCCCCTCTCTTTGTTCCCTTTCCGCAAGTCTCTTCCGCGCCACTAAGGATCGTAAGAAGCGATAAATTAATAAATAAATGAATACAAGAAGCGAAGAAACTTTTATCGTCTGCGCACAAATTCGCAAGAAAAAAAAGTCGCCACCGACGAGAAATTAATAATAAGGGGTTTAAAAAACGGACAGAGTTGTCTGGTGGTAGAAATGATAATGATATTAAAAACGATCATCTGCCTGGAGCGGCGCAGAAAAGTCGAAGAAAAGTTCCGTTCTGTCGGTCGGAGCGGGTGGTGCACCCGTTCCTACTCTTGGTCTTCAGTGTAATTGAATCAAAGCCCTGAGATATCAAATTATGGCGATTACGGATAATATCGGTGGCGGTGGTGGTAGTAAGGGTTTTAGGATGCGAGCGAGTGAGTGCAAGTTTTCGTAGACCCGAAACCCAGTTGCTACCCCCTTCACGAGTCGAGAGCTCGGGTGCCCCAGCTACCAGAGAAACCGACTCGCCTGCTGCTTGCGCGGAAATCAAATGATAAGCTTAATTCAATAACCTCCAAAACTAGTGAAGCCTTTTGGCTCATTCACCCTCTCTGTCCCTTGCCAGAAGGGAAAACTTTGTCTCCCCTAGTCTCTCTCTCTTTCTCCCTCGTAA
Source organism: Timema genevievae (assembly GCA_902155825.1). Lineage (NCBI taxonomy): Eukaryota > Metazoa > Arthropoda > Insecta > Phasmatodea > Timematidae > Timema > Timema genevievae. Next base: position 71,648 of record CABFWO010002072.1, on the reverse strand, counting down.
GGATGCTGGAAAAAGAGCTGTTAAGGGATGAAGGGGTGGAGAGAAAGAGAAGAACACTTCTATAACATATACTTTTTTTTTTTTTCGTACGGGGCTTGGGGCGGGAGGGTTGAAAGGCGGGGCTTGCATTACCCTCGTCTGCACACCCCCTCAAAAACCTGTGGGCTCTTTCCCTCGGTCGTCGTGACAACCAATCCAAACCCCCTTTTCCGGGGCGGGAGCGCGGCCATGTGATTGGTTCCCGGGTCCGTGTGACGTCACCGTGATGTATCTCCCACCCTCCTTGTGAAGCTCCCACATGGACGCGGGGCGTCGTGGCGGTGGCAGTGTCGCGAGAGAGTGCCAGGAAGAACAAGTGGTCCATGAAGTGGCACAGATCACAGCATTCTACACGGAGACACTTATAATAATAACTACTTCTCATTCACAATAGCTCGCTGGACAGCTACTTTGGGAACTACGAGTAGATCATTTTGTTTCATAGAATACATCTATTCCAGGCTTCACCCGTCCAGGCTATCCGCATATTTACACTAATAGGCTAGAGATGAGTAAGGTAGAATTTAGAATGAGTGTACCCGCATTTGTGCGGATGTGGAGTTAAAAAACACTTAGGGGTATAACCATCTTAACACACTTGGCTGGGCTTGGTACCTTGACTTACCCATCATCGTAAAACCAGACAAGACAGGACTGATACCTTTGTCCGGTTGCCCATTGGTGAAGAATATTGAAGATAACACAAATAAAAACTTCCTAATATCTATAACTTTTGCTACTGGAGATATTTTCAACTTAAACCAATTCCCATTATTGATTAGTTTAGCTGAAACATTATGTCACTGGCTATTTGACGACAGTAGAAGTTTTCCCAAGTTACTAAAAAATATTGTTAAAAATAAAATCCCTTTTTTATATGAAAAAAGACACGACATTTCTAGAAAGGTACTTAAATAAAAAGATGAAAACCCTGGTGACTCTCACAAATTTTTATTAATAATAAAACTGATATTTCAGAACTTTTTTGGTGAATTTTTGTCCAATTTTATCAATTGAACTATACAACGTTTCACACGAGTATTTTTTAATTTATTAAAAAATTATTAAAATTAAGATTTCTTATGAAACTCATTGTGATGAAAAATTGGCGTTTTCTGTCCATATTTAATAGTGAGGATAGAGAATGATAATAACAATCAAACTGATGTATTTAATTATTATTTGGTAAATCATTCTCACATTTTATTAATTAAACTAGATGATGTAAATAATATTTTTTAAATTATCGAAGAATTATGAGCATTTTAACTTGAAAATGACTGAAAAACGTGGTCTAGTTTAATCAATTAAATGTGAGGAAGATTAATTCTAAAAATATAATTCAAACGAGCTTTCGTACAAAATCCGCACAGTTATTATAGTAGGGAGTAGGTAGATCAGGGTTTGAATCCCAGTCGGGTCTACTGATGGAGTTTTTTTTTAAATGGTTTACCTCTTTCTTTCCCCGCGAATTTGGATGGATACTTTCCTCACTATCCCTACCCCATTATATTAATTATATGCGCCATGTAATAAGACGCGGCGATAAAAATTTTGAAGTCGGCTTGATTTACATTTAAAATAATTTAAATCACTTCGGTGGTCGAATGGTCTAACTAAGGCATCAGTCTCACAATATACTCGACTGCTGATGGTGGAGATACCGGGGTTCAAATACCGGTTGGGTGTATTGATGGGTTTTTATGGTTTTCCACTCGGTCTCCACGAAAATGCAGGTGCACTTCCTACAAATTTAACTTTACTCATCCCTAAAACCTCAAAGTTATTAAAATATATGTGTAGGGTATAACCAGAACAAGTAGTAAAACACAAAGCTAAAAAAAACTAAACGGATTTGTATAGAAAATCTCAATTTACATCTTTAATAAAAAATTTAGGCCTATATTTTTATTTTAAAAAAATATTTCATCCCTGTAATGTAACAAAATTTTCCCACCTCACCCCTCCACCCATACATCCCCCGCTATATATATCCACCTCTCTGTGCCATAGCAGAAATTCATCATTGTAATCACCCACTAATTACATGATTAAAAACTTTTAGGGGGAGCGGAAGGGAAATAAAACAAAAACGTCGCGCATCCATCCCGTTAATCTTCTAAAATGAAACGTGAATTTATTTGCCCCGTTTGTCAATACTCGTTACACATTAGTTTTGGAGTCGTGCCTAGCCGGACCGGGGTTGAAGAGCTCCCGGTGCATGCCGGGACATTGCAACACCGCGTTTGGGTCTACTGCCTCAAACAAGATTGCATGATATAAACAAGAGTTGTTAAATTACGTAATTCATACAATCCTTTTTTTTTATTATTTATTTGCTTGAAGTACCTATTTAACTTGTACTTTCTGAACTGACCTATCATATCAGCACACGACTTATAAGCTAACATAAATCTAGAACAGACAATACATCCAGCCCACTGATGTTAAATCATCACTGTGGAAGGGTGAACACACATTTTACCAACTATACATTTTTCAGCCATGCCAGGAATTGAACCCGGGACCCTTAGCTAATAGACAGACATGCTACCGACTGAGCTAAGGTGTCGAACCACAATCCTTTGGTCGAAAGGTAGTTCTCAACTTCATTCAATCTTCTTCACTCACACCTGTGCTCGAGCAGTCTAAGGCGTTTATTTCTTTTCATATTTAATTTATTCGAGGTATTTAACGTGAACTTTTTGAACTGACTGATTATATCATCACACGAGCTTAAATCTAGAATATACTATAACATCCAGGCCCCCCTTACCCCCTCCCCCACCTGGCCGTTAATTCAGTTTTTTCATCACTGTGAAAGGGGAAACCCACATTTCACTAATGATACGTTTTTACGCCATGCCGTGAATCGAACCTGGGACCCTTAGCTTAGTAGATAGACACACTACCAACTAATCTAAGGTGTTGGACTCTAAGGGCCAGTTGCATAGTCAGATTTAGTACGCCTCAAGTGCGGCGCTATACTAAATACAAGACGTCACCTACCTGAAATTGAATGGAATGGGCCAGTTTCATATGCGAAACTGGCCCATTCCATTTTGGTCTAGGTAGGTGTCGTCCTGTATTTAGTATCGACTCGCACTTGAGGCGTACTAAATCTGACTATGAAACTGGCCCTAAGACGTTATTATAACTAGCGATACATTTGATTGCCACTGAAGGTAGTGCCAGAGTTTCTACAGTCCAGTTTTCATAGGATGAGCCTATGAGCCTGGTAGCTTGAAAAGCTTATTTATTACAAGTGGTAGAGTTGAGAAAAGTAGTTTATAATAAAATATGCACCAGCATTATTGTGGTGAAAAGATGGATAAACCACTGTGATAAATAATAGGCTATATTTTAAACCCCCATTGACACAACCGAGATTTTAGCCTTGACATTCATAATAAAGTAAATCAAGTATATATTACGAGTCTTAGGCCAAACACCGCATGAAAACCTACATATATCAAAATTGATACCATCTCTGAAAAGCCAAAAGACCAGGCTTATGAATACTCGAAAGTAGGCCTTTAATGTCAGAAAAGATTCAATGTCGGTGCCTCATGCTCTGACTGGAGAGATAGGATTTCAATTCCAACTGGGTGCATTAGGTATGGTTTACTCCTTATTATGTCTCGTTAAGATAGTTACAAGACAATTTTCATAGGAAGACCCTTTTAAAACATAAAAAACCTATTTTATGAGGCCAAAATTGATAGCATTTTACTGTTTTATTAGTGTTATTTTATAGGTGTTTATAGTGAGCTACTTATCAGAAGTTACAGCTAAAGGTCACATGATATAACCTATGAAAACTTGAAAGTAGATTTAGTAACTTTTTTAACTGTCACTTAAGGCCCTTTTTATGAAAATTTGACTGTAATTAAGTCGCTTATAGTAATAAACTGAATTACATAAAAAATAAAGGATATCAACTACTTTTTTTCAGCACCGTACCCTACTACCTGTTCAGGCTATACGCTTATGTACTAATTCGGCTAGTGGTTTATGGATGAGAAAAAATGTTGAGGAAGTGTACTCACATATGAATGGAGAGAGAATGGAAGACCATTTTGGAAAACAATCCTCAATACACCTGGCTGGGATTCCAATCCTTATCTCCTAGTCATCGGCATTCTAGCCTATTGCGAAAGTGACGCCTTAGACAGTGTGGCCACTGAAGAAGGTCATCCCCTAACCAATTTCCTGAATTATACTCTTTTGAAAATTGGAAATAAACCAACTTGAATCGTAACATAAATCCAACACATGCGGGCACACTTCCTTTAATATTCAACCTGTCTCATCCGTAGACCATTATCGTAATTAGTAGACACTACATATGCGTATAAACTGATAAGGTAGTAGGACACGGTGATAAAGATAAATATGAGTGGTTAATTGTTTAAAAAGTGTCAGAATTGTCACAACTATGAGTTGGAACTTTTCAGAATAATTGATAAACGCTGAATTATCAGTTTAAAACCAATTCCTGAATATTTGTATAGTTTCCGACTTTTCCACCATAGCAAACCACATTTATTAAAAACTCGGAATCGCTACAATTCCAAGCTCTATTGCAACATCGTGGAATGCCAGGCCTCCACCGTGGTTCGGATTCCACGTTAAACTGTAGGTCCTCCATTTCATCTCACAATCACCCTACCATTACACATTAGCGTAAATGCGTATAACCCGAACGGGTAGTAAGACGTGGTGCTAATATTAATAATATTGCAAAATCATGTAACTGCATTTACATGTTAGGACCTATGTCATTAATTGTCAATTTTGAATATTTTTTCATCAAAAAATAGTTTTTATACTCTATGTATTAAGAACTATAATTTTGTTATTTAAACACATACTTTATCTTTGCAGTGAATAATCTTAACTAATCTTTTTATCTCAAACATAAACATTTTTATAACTTTCATAATTTTAATAAATCTATACTAAAACACTTTATATGTCATGAGATAATTGTCATTTTAATATCATTAGGCCAAATATGACTTTATAGTTTCTTCTTGTTTATGTTTGAAACTTTTATTTTACATATCGACTCTTTTATCTTAAATAAATTGTTATTGTATAGTTATTAACTTATTTATACTTATCTTGACCATTTGACGTAAAGTTGTCACAGAAAATACTAAGTTACTTCTGACTGTAGCATTTAGTGTTCTTTCCTTATTTTCAATCTGAAATTCTCCTTACCACAAATTAACAATGCATATTATTAAATCACTAGCTGAATGCCCGTTCTTTGCACGGGATATAAGAACCAAGCGACGGCGTCTGGACGAATGCTCGCGTTATCAGCTGAGTGCGGCTGGACAGGTCTCCCCTTCCCTTCCCACCACTCCCCACCACCACACACCACCCCGGGCCGGGCCCTCTCACTCACGCAGACACTACAATCACCACACAGTTCAGCAAAATATAAATTACAGAATTCTACCGTCTCTTGGAGCGGCATATTAAAACCTAATTACGTATTTTAGTTAACTGTCTGTATTCATTTTTACCACCCTTTAGAAGCATCTACGGGGTTAAAAATAATTGCTATATTTTTTCGAAAGCATTATTAGAACAAACTTATCGGATTATTACTCTCTAAACGTTTAAAAAGAGTTTATAAAGCAATATTGTTGATTAGGGTCGTCACCCTGATTTAACCCCCTTAATCACAAAAAATCGGAATGAAACATCTTTACTTTTCCTAATTAACTTATAAGGAACACCTGTCCCAAATTTCAGCCCTCTAGCTTCGTGGTAAGAGTGAGCATTAGTGATGAGTGAGTGAGTGAGTGAGTGAGTGAGTCAGCCAGAGCTTTCACTTATATATATGTATATATATAAATATAGACATAGATATATATAGATATCTATAGATAGATATATAGAGAGAGATATTAAATAGTTACCCCTCTCTAGAGAGTGATGGGTGAAAGGACAGTCACAACTAGCTCTCGGTAAGACACTTGTTCAAATAAGTGTACAGCAATATCGCTAGCGGGAGTTGAGCCGTGGCAACAGCAGCGCGCCAAGCGGGATTACCCGCTGCAAGCTGACGGGATATCTCTCCTGACCGTTAACATCACGGTACTAGGATCACGGGAAATTTCATTACCGCGCCCTAGGAGCTCTGGGTCCGGCCGACGGAGCTTATACAATCACACGAGAACCACCGCGGAAATTAATAGGCGGGACAAAGAGATACACCCCCTCCTCCCAAACTTGTTGTTCGGAGGTGAGTATTTCATTTTGGAGACTTCACGTCAATCGTGGATATTATTAGGAAATGTAGTACTTATAACTCTTGCGTCCTGGACAGGTGTCGTTTCATTTCAAGATAAGGATGAAATTATGCAGTTCAATCTCCATAGAAAGAGCCTTTTAGAAACTACAAACATACTCCTTTTTCATGCAAGTAAATATTGATAACATATTACAATTTTATATCCCACATCGGTGGTCACATGGTAAAACACGTCACAATCGTGTTAGACTGGATTGCCAGAGACGGGTGGATCGGAGTTCGAATCTTGGATTGGTGCAGTTGTTTTTCCCATAAATGTTTAACCACGCAAATGCATTTATTGGAAAATTATATCTTCCTCATCCCTATTCCACTAGGGTAATTAATATATGCATACAATCCGAACGGGTATTAATAAGTGGTTAAAGAGCCAAAATATTTTATTAATGTTGTTTTATAGGTATTGATATTATATATTAAAAGTGACAGCTGTATACAACATGAGCTGACGTATGAATATATGAAAGTATATCTAATAAATTTTATTTCTAATAAGGTTATTCCTAAACAAATTAGATTGTAGTAGTTTGTAAAGTAGCTTATTACATTTAATGAAAGTGGTGAAATATTATATATTATATATTTAATTTCTACCATGCATCTTAATACCCGTTCGGGAAAAACACATTTTAACTACGTGGTGGAGATTAATTTTTTTTTTAGCAAAAATTACCCTCAGTACACTCGTTCTAGATTCGAATCCCTACCTTCCTGTCATTGGCAAGCCAAGCTAGATGAACTTGATACTTAATTTGCGTGCCTAACGATACAGGTAATCTTATGAATAAATTGTTTGTGTTTTTCTTTTCCAGAGACTTGGTAGAATGAAAGTCCCAGAGAGTTAATATCTTTAAATTGATGTCTATTAGCTCTGTCCTTTTAGTGAAAATGTGTTCATTAATATTTTTTTTTATTTGAGATATTTAACGTGCACTTTCCAAAATCACAGAGATTATATCCGTACATTACTAAAGATTTACTTAACCTAAATCAATACGTCTAATAATACACACCCAGCACTAGCTATTAATTATTTACTAACTGTTTTGCAGGACGAATTCATGGTCAAGTAGTAAATAAATTATTCGATATCAAGATAAATCGAACCATGGTCTCTCAAATATGTGGTCGAGCACTCTTAACTACTCCGCCACGAGGATTAGAGGCAGCAGTGATGTCTGGTATTCTTTACACCGCGTCAAGTTCCCTCACACTAGCTTTGTGACGTCATTTGACCGAAAACTAGTTCTGAAACAGCGGCGATAGTGCCAAGTGAGACTTTAAGTTGTTTTTGAGTCGAAGTCGAATCGACGGGCCGCTTTTAATAAGCACAATTATTTTGTCCGTTCATTCTCGCTACGCCTCGCTGGCTTCTTCCTCGGGAAAACAGGCCCTTTTGGGGTTAAAAGCGGGTAACTGGATGGGAGGAGGAATGGCGAAGATCGATCCAAGGGTGTTCAAGCGAACAACGAGTATTGTTGTTAACATTTCATTTTTATTTTTGGAAAAAAACATTTGCACTCTCTTGATTAACAAATTTTGTCCTAGAACAAACATTAGTTGGGCTCTACTCTAATATTTTCATTGCTATATAAAATACACTAGAACCTTTATTAAAGTTTTAATAATTTATAAGTAAAATTTCAATAAGCCCCGATAAATACGTTAAAGTTGTTTTTATAGCAAAGAAAAAGGTTAAGAAAGTTTCTAGGCAATGTTTATTCTAAAACAAATGTTTGTTAATTAAGAGGGTACGAAACGTGCTACTCACGCAGTATACTAAACTGCCGATGACATAGAGATAGAGAGAGGTTCGAGTTCTGGTCGTGTGTACTGAGAGGGGTTTTTCTAAAATGTGTTTACACGCTCCCTCCATGCAAATGTAAGTACACTTAATCTAAATATAGCCTTCTTAATCCCTAAAAAAAATAGAGTAATTAGCACATAAGCGTGTAATCCAAACGGGTAGTAAGTTAGACGTAGTACTTTAAAAAAAAGACGTTTTCAAACACACAGCCTCTGCCTTAAATCACGAGTGACAAATGACCCTGAACACGGGACGAATCTCAATGGAAGAGAATTTATATGATAATCCTATGTTCCTTGGACAAAGTCCTATATACAGGTGTCAGTTTTTAAATAATTTAAATTATTTGAATGTGGTCTACTTACTACATACAGTACATTCATGTAATTACAAGGATTTGCAGCATTAAAAATAAATTGTACGGTGGACCGCACAGATTTTCTATCGCTTTAATCTAAAAATAAACCAATACTAAAACCTCGTAAAATTTGTGAAATGAAATAATATGTCTATACATTGTTGTAGAAACACTACACCAAATATCATAAATGAATTTATATGCACTGCTACTTAGCGTAACATGGCGTCAAGAATGAGGAAAACTGCTATGGAAAAATCGAGAAAAGAGAAATATATTTTTCCCTAAAGAACATAAGAATCAAATTCAGTTTCGAAGACCTGAATTATAAAGTATATGTTATATTTTATTATATCTCAGAAATGATTGGTTTTATAAAAATATATTTCAGATTAAAGATTTTTCTTTAATAGCACTACAACTTTACAATGGTAAGTTATTTAGTATATCAAATAGCTATGGTGAAATTATCAAAATTAAGAAATTTCCCCTATGTAAAGTACCCTCAAAGTCATTTTTGTAAGAAAATGAGAATTTCCCTCGTGTTTATATTAATAAACAGTGTTTAGATATAGAACATAATCAAAATCGTTATAGCGGATCTCGAAAAAAAATGGATTTTTCTTTTCTTGCCCTTCAGTAAACTAGCCTTAAATTTAGGGTTGGCTGTATAATTCCGGAAACCCTTCGGGGGAACCTTATTAAAACCCCATATACCAGGTTTGAGCCTATCGATAAAATAGTTTCGGCTCTAGACCGAGGTACAGACAGAGAGACGGCATTTTGAAAACAACTTTTTTGGTTTAAGAGGGTCATAAAACGTCAACATTTATTAAAATCTTGAGTTTGATTTTTTTTTGACGATCACAATTCTTTCTCTCCGAGGTGTCGAAAGATATTAATAATCAAGTGTTATTTATAAACCATTCAAAACGCACTTGTACAGTACATCCTTAAAGAGACCTTCCTAGAGCCTACCTATAAAGTTGTCAGCAATATTACTAGTATGTTTCTTTCCTCATGTTCCCGTCACTACTTTTTACCCAAAAGCACTGGGATCAGCAAGACATGTTAATAAATCAACCGGCTCAGAAATTCTGTTTGAATTTCTAAACTATCTAAAAAATGTGTGTCGTGACCATAACACAATAATATAAATTCACTAAAACATCTTTAGTTTTGAAAAATATCTTCCTGAAAATAAAAAATAAATAAAAAATTAAGCGTAGGAGGATTTCAAAAGTAGAATAATTTTTTACTCGTTATTATTTGCGAATAAAAGCTACACACAAAATCATAGTCGTGTACATTATTCCGTTTCTAATCTGTCAGCATATTTTAAAATGTGTTGTACTCACGCTCGTCGCTGGTAAATTTTACAAATTCAACAAGCATAATTTGATACAAGTTAGTCTTAACCTTTTTTATATTGTAACACAACATGTTGGCCAACACGATTCCAACAAGTTGTGTTACAATATAAACTCAATCCCAACTTGTTGGGGATGTTGGCCAACATGTTGGTGTTGGGAGAGCCTGTCAGAACACACAAGTTGTGTTGGGTTGTGTTGGATCATTTGTTGGAGATAATAAACGACCAGCCCAACATGTTGGCCGAGTTGGGAGGTTCTGCGCATGCGCTGTAGAGTTTAGAGTTTAATCAGTCTCTAACCTTGGCGAAGCACGTGTTTTGTTTTCAGATTAGTTTAACTCTTAAACTCGGGGCTTGCATAATTTTGTGATCATGGAATGGAACAAGGCTAATACAGTTAAACAAATTGGTTTATATCAAAAGTATTCTGTTCTTTGTGATGTTAGGCCTACATGTGTACAAAGTTATCATCTCCACTTTGCAAATGTAGTTAATTCATTATTACCATGTACCAATTCGACGGTTAGCCAAAAAAAGACTTCGAACCCCCCCCCCCACCGTTTCTTACGTTTTGGTTTTTTCTGCAAGAATACACTTCCTGTCAACACAAATACGTCACTATCCATGGCTAGAAATGTGTAGACTGATTAAAAAAAGACGGAAGACCCAGGATGTTGGTCCAACAAGTTGGCGACAATAAAACGCAGCCTACTTTTCCAAATGTCTTGTTTCCCAACATGTTGGGTACAACTTGTTACATAGTAAACGAGGCTATAGACGTCCACCACCAATTCAATAGTAACAAAAATATTGTTTAGGAGTTATCTATAAACCACGTGTATAGTGTTACTTGGGATAAGGGGTATAAGCAAGAGTGTTATATAACACAGTTCTTTAATTTAAACTCTAATGTTGAAAAAAAATATATTTAATGTTTTGAAATATTTAAATTCAGGATTTAAAATTTATTCTGATTGGTACTAATTAATCTGAGTCCATCTTTTAGGTGTCACAAAAGCTTCCCAGTGAAATAATGACATTCACTTTTGATGTAAAAAGCTACGTAGCACAAATTGGAGGCGGGAGGGGACAAGCTAAATATATTTTGGTGCTATATAAAAGGGTGGAGATATAGTAGTAAAAAAATTAGTAAAAAAATTACCCGCCTCAGTGGCGTAGTTAGCTAAAGCGCTAGATTCCTGTTGAACTCGACTGCCGAGGACGGCGAGATCGAGGTTCGAATCTCGGTCGGGTGAACTGGGGTGGCTTTCCCTAGATTATTTTACACTCTCCCTTCACGCAAATTCGGGGTCACTTCCTCTAAATTCAACCTTCCCGATTCCTAATCCATCAGCATAATTAGTACTTAAGTGTATAATCTGAACGGGTAGTAAGACGCGGTGCTAAATAATAATAATAATAATACAAGTTACGTGGGCTATAGATGACCTCTTATGGAGGGCTCAACGTTCAAGGATAATTCTGCTCATTTCGGCATAATTTGGAGAAATAGTCAATACGCGATAGGTTCAAATCTTTTGACAGAATTAAAATAAAATTTATTTTTGTGTGTACGACGCCTTTTAACCGTCAGGGCTATCAACACATTTACACTAATAGAGTAGGTAATAAGTGAATTATGGGCTTAATCACGTTACAATTTTGGATGATTAATAAAATGAGTGATAAAGCAATGACGTGTAAAGCTAAGACAACGTGTTTTACACTCACTACTAACCGGAGCCTTACATATTTCAAGTGTAAGGTTGGACAGGAAGATAACTCTTTATATTTCAAGTGTGCTGTTGGACAAAAAGCAAACTCTTGACATTTCGAGTGTACTGTAGAATGAAAAGCAAACTCTTGACATTTCGAGTATACTGTAGAACGAAAAGAAAACTCTTGACATTTCGAGTGTACTGTAGAACAAAAAACAAACTCTTGACATTTCGAGTGTACTGTAGAACGAAAAGCAAATTCTTGACATTTCAAGTGTACTGTAGAACAAAAAGCAAACTCTTGACATTTCGAGTGTACTGTAGAACGAAAAGCAAACTCTTGACATTTCATGTGTACTGTAGAACAAAAAACAAACTCTTGACATTTCGAGTGTACTGTAGAACGAAAACAAATTCTTGATATCTCAAGTGTACTGTAGAACAAAAAGCAAACTCATGACATTTCAACGGTACTGTTGAACAGCAAGTTACAAAGTAACGAAATCTTATATGTGTCCCTATATGCCCTTTTGCGCGGAAATTTCCACGGGTGTGAGGTCTCGTAATATGTAGCTGTGTGATCGCTGACTCAAGTTGACATGTAGCTAGAGATAGCTACAAAATCTGTTGCAGCTATAAAACTCACGATTATAGAAATTCAACAAATCATCTCACTAAGTAAAACCAGTGCGGGGGAAATTTATGACTGAGAATGTACTTGAATGAGAAACTCTCGCTTTTGGTAAGGTAATCAAGGGGACGATTATCGATAGTATTTATACTGTTTTATTATTGTGTTGTCCCTGGCTATTGCTGGTTTTTACGTACATTATGTCTTAACTATCATCCAGACTATTCACATATTTACTCTGATGTGGCGGCTCTCAAACTGGGGTACGCGAGCAGCTCTCAAGGGAAGATTGGCAAAATAACAAGGGATTTATGGAAAAAACATAATTGTTGGCAGTTACCGTTATCTGATTATTTCCACCCCTCTTTTTTTCCCTATTTACTCGGCTGGAGACCGATTTATGAGAATTTTCAACCCTATACTTGACACCTTCTATATTAGCAGTTTATGATGCCTTTCTCAACAACATATCTCTGTGAGAGTGATTTTTCATCCATGGTGTACCTAAAAAATAAGTACCGCAATAGGCTAAATTTGGAGCCGGACCACCGCTTGAAAGTTTCAACTGGACAACCAGACATCAAAAGTTGTGCCAAGCCATGCAGTCACACTCCTCTCACTGAAAAACTTTGAGACTCATATTATATCGCTCCAGATTTACAATTAAATATTTTGATTTGAAAATATTGTGTTTAGGATTATTTTATTTTTTATTTTTGAACGAATTGGTGAAGACAATGTATATAACTTTTCTACAGACTTTTTACAGAATTTTTTTTTTAACAGATCATTACGATTGTCAATAAGATATCATGTTAGGGCTATAACAGTAGCTTTGTCACATTTGAAATATTTTGATTACAGATATTTTTTCCAGTAGATTAAATAGATCAATAATTTACTATGTGGACACATATTTTTTAAACCTGACATTTGGAATTTTTTTATCTTGGGTGAACATTAAACTTTTAGTCATGGCCAAGGGGTACAATATAAATTTTTTTTTAGAAACGCTGCTCTAATAGAATAAGGAGAGGGGAGGTAGAAAGGTAGAATTTAAAAAATGTACCCTCTTTTTCGTGGAGGGAGAGTTGGAAACCATTTAGGACTAAACACCTCAGTACACCTGGTATAGATTAGATCCCTGAACTCTCCGTCACCAACAAACCAGACTAGGTGATGAGACTAACTTATCCCGTGCCTCCACCGATGCGAATGTTAAGTGACAGTATGCTAGGATTAATTACGGATTATTCTAATTAATTCCAGCACAAACACATAATCCAGACACCAGAACATTATACTTTTTATGGGTAAGAAGTAAGCCTAATTACATAATGAGACACTTTCGACTCCACTCAGAATCGCTCCTGGGAATCATAGATCAGTAGACAGACTCACTGCCCGTTGAGCTAAGAATTAGAACTTAAGAGCGTTTAAACGCTTTTTTTAAATTTAGATGCTACTTTTTTTTTTAAGTTTTTCTAACTAGGGAGTTAAAGAAGAGATCATCTATGATATAAAGGATTTGAAGTCTAGCTTGATCAAATTTCTGAATTATTGTACACGCACCCTCTATGTGAACGCGGACACATTTAATCTAAACTCTATATTACTCATACCTAGCCCACTAGCATTATGAAAATACGTACAGTACATCCTGGAGGGTTATATAAACGTGGTGGAAAAAATATGTAATGGTTAAGGAAACATTGTTCCAAAACCGTGTTATAAGTATTACTAAATATAATGATATAAGAAATTATATGTTTAGTTTACGTTAATATTATTAACAAAAATATTCTTGTAGATAGTACAGTTTAGAATTTTAATACTTTCAAACTAATCTAACCTTATATATATGTATATGTATATATATATATACTGTGATTCTAGAAATATTATTATTATTATTATTATTATTTGCCCGACTCTTTATGCACGTTCAGTATTAGTGCTCTTGGGTTCAATTTCCGGCAGAACTAAAAGGTGTATTATTCGTGAATTTGAAGTTTCTTCCAGGACTGTGATGAATCTACGGCAGGAGGACTTGGTTTGTTCTAGAGCTAGATTAACTTATAAGTAATATTTTTTTAAACACAACTTCACGTAAAAATATTATTATTTATCTTAAAGGACTAAGCAATGTTAAAAAAAACACTCAAATAAATTTTTAAAAAGGCTTCGTCTTTTAATTTAATCAAATCTGATGGACTTAGAAAGATTATTGGCTAACCAAAATTTGTATAACTTTAATTCAAAAAAAATTAAGAAAAAATATCAATTGAATACAAGTTATTTCTGTTTCCAATGTGAATTATTGTAAATTAGGTATTTTAAAAGTTATTCTTCTCCACCCGTATCCTTAGAGCATACAAATGAGATCATGAGTGGCACAAATACAGTTACTGAAACAAGTTTACTAATAAAAATATGTCATATGTGCCATAATATGTAGGAAAACTCTCGTGTGGTCCGACTGTATTCCATATAACGTTAAAATAAGTTTTGTATGTGAGTGTACAGAGCTAGGCAATGTAATCAAGGGAAGCGATTTGGGAAGCGATTTGGGAAGCGATTTGGGAAGCGACTCAAAGCAAAGGATCGGAAACAAGAAGAAGAGAGGGGGTCTTGGCCTGGAGAAAAAGAAAGAAAGGAAGAAAGAGGTGGGTGTAATGTGGTAGTGGGAGGGAATGAAGGTGGAAAATAAAAGATGCTGTTTTCTTTTATCTCTTCTTATTCTGTCTCAAGTTGAACGTTCACCTTACGGATACGCTGTGACTTTATAGATTGCCGGGACAGAATTAGGAGGTGTCTTTTACGTATAGAGGATAAGGAAAGAG
>CABFWO010002072.1:16147-56544 GCA_902155825.1 Timema genevievae | reverse complement strand
ACGTATAGAGGATAAGGAAAGAGTGAATATAAATGAACGAAAATTAATTTCAAACAAACTTCGTGCATAGCTTCGTAACTTCAAGAACAACGGTTTAAACTAACGAATCTAATATGGCCCGTCAGCCTGTTGCACAGTCCAATTTTAAATTTATGGGTCTTTAACATAAACTTTTTAAGACCAAAATAAAAAAATAAATAAAACATTAGTGTTATTTTATAGGTATTGATAATATCTATCAAAAGGGATAGCTGCAGATCACATCAATTGAACTATGAATACGTAAAGGTTGGTCTAGTGATTTTTCTAGATTCCAGATCCTTACTATGAAAATCCGAGTGTATAATTTTCTTCTTACAGTTTAAAAAAGTTACTAGATCTATTCTAGTTTAGTTTACCTCGGTGGTGTTGGGGTAAAGATCTCGCCTCAGGACCTGATGTTTGTGGGTTAAAAACATCCGGAGCACAGCTTTCTTCAGAGGGGAAATAAAGAAGTTGGTCTCATGTTAATTGTGGCATGTAGGATAACCCTGGAAGTTATGTGAAAATACTTTTCCAGCAAAATTTGTAAGCCCTTTCGCTCTTGATCATAGTAATTTCAATGTGCTGGTATTATCAGTCTGTTCAGAAAGCGCACGTTAAATACCGCAAATAAATAAATTATAATATTCTAAGGTACTCAACGTTATGGTATGTGCTAAGCAACTCTCACTTTTGACAAAGAGTGTCGAATTCAACAGCTAGAAACTTATCATAGTGAACGTTTCTCAATGTTGGCTATCCTACAGTAATATTTGTATTCTTTTGGGGGTTAACCCCAATTCAAAGTCAAAATCACTTTTAAATAATAAAAATGTTCTTGGATAATTATATTTTTTCAGATCTGTGTATGTTGTGGAATATAGGTTCAAAAGAATAAATAAAACCTATTTCGAATAATCTTTGACTAAGTTTTTAAGATATATAAATAGTTTTAATAATACAAAGCAATGTTTGGGCGCTGAAAATGGTAGTGTTCACATCATGCAACTGGTGAAAATAGGAACACACACATATATATCTTAATATATATAATTATTCTGTACGTGTGTATGTCACTGAACTCCTCCTAAACGGCTGGACCGATTTTTATGAAATTTTTTGTATGTGTTTGAGTGGGTCCGTGGATGGTTTAGATTCAAAATTGGACCCGGTAGGTGGCGCTGCAATCGGGTTCTAGGATTTTTTATTTATTTTTTGGGAATTTTTTTTGAGGGGATTTTTTTTTTTAGATTTTTTGCATATCAGGACATGTAACCTCAAAATTTCACCCCCATCACCACCCACAATATTTATAATAATGGATATAATATTAATAATTGACCGTTAAGAAAATCATAAGTTCATCAATAATTGACCGTTAAAACCTTCTGAAAAGTTCATGAATAATTGAACTTCTGAGAATAATTCATAGTTATGTTTGTTTTTCGATACAGCTGATATTTGTGGAGTTGTGGGCGAAATGCCAAAAATGAAAAGATGTTTTATTTTGTATGTTGTATTGACAAACACTGAATTTGTAATATTTGTGTTACTCAATAATTGGAGTTCATTGTGAATTTGTAATTGTGATGATCACATAGTATTTGTTTTATTATAGAAATCAATTATGCCACCCAAACGAAAAGCCAACGTTCGGGCAGGACAACGTCTGACGGGTCCGCTAGTATATATATAAAACGGGCAATTGACAACAATTTTTTTTTGCACCACGTTCATGCCGTTTGGGGTATCCGTTTATCTACACCAATGGGATAGGGCTAATTTAGAGAAAATATAACCTCATTTTCGTGGAGGGAGATTGGTAAAACATTTTGGAAAAGCCATCCTCAGTGTCCCCAACCTAAATCCCCGATCTCACATTAATCGGTAATCCACTATTTTGTGGAGTTGATGCTTTGGACCGCAAGACAACTGATTCGGGTACCTTTTATGAAACATATATATATATATATATATATAAAATCGAACCTTGGACTCTGACTAGATCTTAAAGACGTTATCAGGGTTAACCACTGGCAAACATGCGGTCTGTAAAATGTAGATAAATTGCGGCTATCTTAAATGAACTAGTCACAATCCGAGAACATTGTATACATACAAGTACACAAAATGCTCAAGAGATGAATTGTTTTTTAGACATAATTTGTCACTAGTTTACAAGTGGCTTATTTAAAACAAATCAACGCTCGCACTGGGACTGAGGTATCATGTTCGCTGGTTTCAATGTCGCCCGGGAGCGGGGGGGCTAATGTGGCATTTTACCATTGGCTCCCGTATCTCCCGGAAAAAGGGGGGGTCGGAAGACGGCACCTATATGCCAAAAACATTACTCTCTTAAAGCAGAAAGTCCTGCCGCAATCATATCATGTCCATAAAAATATTTTTTTTATTAATTTTTCCAGACTCAATTTCTTAAAGGCGATTAGCATGGTAAAGATATTAATAGTGAAGCTTAGTATTAAAAAAAACTATTTTTTCTTTGTACGGATAATAGTTCAAATTATGTAAATAAAAGTTAATAAAGTCTAAAATGGGATGAGGCTACTAGGGAGTGGAGGTGGTTACATTTAGTTACATACCATGTATTCATCACAAGACATTGTTAGAATAATCAAATCTCGTAGGTTTCAGTGGGTAAGTTATGCAACGTGAATGGGACCATCTAGAACAGTGGTTCCCAACCTTTTGTGGCCCATCTTCCCTTTCTGGAGGTTGACTAACACCTATCGCCCCCTTTTCATTTTCATTTTCATTGTATGCCTAATTTTAATTTGAAGTAAAGTGTAAATAATAAAGCAGTTTTATTATTTTAAACAATTTTACTACCGTATATAAAAACAACCAAAGCAGTTTTATCCGGTCACTCTTAAATAAAATTTAAAAAAAATTAAAATGTACATTTTTTACAGATTTTTTAAGAACAAAGAAGTGAAATAATTAACTAAGATCATTGACGTACATTTAAAAAACAGGAGTACATGTTTTCATTTTAAAATTGGAATCTGGAAAAAATTGAGTTGACAGTAACTTCTACTGTACAGTAATATTTTAATTTTTCCCCCTTTGAATATTCATCGCCCCCAAATCGCCCCCCACTTATTTATTGCCCCCCTGATAACCCAAATCGCCCACTTGGGGGCGATCGCCCCCAGGTTGGGAACCACTGATCTAGAACAACCGTGTACAGGGTATTGACTGGCAAAATCAATGAAAAGAGACTATTGAAAATACCTAGGCGCAGATAGGAAGATACCATTGGAATGAACCTGGAAGAGATAGGGTGTAGTGAGGTGGACTGGATATAACTAGCTCAAGGTAGGGATTGGTGGCGTACTTTTGAAGGTGTGGCAAAGATCTTTTGAGTTCCTAATGTCCTAATAGATTAAGTAAACAAATTAAAATAATTATTTTGGGCTAAGGGGACTGTCTTGGTAAGCAAAAAATTTCTGCCCAGACGTTCATATCTAAGGCAACATTTAATTTTATGGTGCATTATTTAAAAATATGGTTCACGCCAAAATAACGTCGAAATATTCCAAAAAGGCTATTTTTCCTTAACAACTTTTTAGTTTGACCTTTGTTAGTAAAAACAAAATGTGTGAAAATGTGACATTGGCTCATTTTCAACGAATTTTATGTATCTACAGAGCTAAGACACTAGGCTTGATGAAATAAGGGTATAAAATTAGCCTTCCTCTAAAAAAATTGAGTAATTTTTTCATCGGCTCCCAACAGAAAATGTTAAGATATTTGAGAACTAGTAGTGAGTGACCTTGAGATAAAAAAATGTCATTGTTTTCTTTTCCCTCTTTCTTAGTGACATGACAAAGGGTGGTTGTAAGTGAAAGGTAAAATGAACAAACAAAAAGGAATAGGTCTAGTTGAGTGCATTAAAGGGGATCCCCAAAATGTCAGTGGTCCAACACGCTTAATCCATTGGGTGGGCCTGGTTGAATTGCCAATGATGGGAATAATGATGTTCGAATCTCGGTTAGGGTCAGAAGGGTGATTTTACATGTGTGACTACCATTGTGTTTTTTCCATCTTACCTCCACGCTAATACATGCTCATTTCCTCTAAGAAACCCCCCACGTTTGTATCCTTTAGGTTAATACATACTAACCCTTTTGTTAGACGTAAAAAATCTCCATTGTGTAAGCCCACGAGCGAGCTATACCGGCCGGGTGGCCGCTTTCGTTAGCAACGATAGTACCAACATTGGCAAATAGAGGGTGTCATGTGGTCAGCACAACGAACCCTCTGACCATCAATATCAGTTTTCTGAACCGGAACTGCTACTTCTTTAATCAAGTAGCTCCTCATTTATCCTCACGAGGCTGAGTTTAACCCCGTCCCAGAACTACTTCTTCACAGACAAATTTTTAATACCGGTGATCGAACTTAGGACCTTTGGATCAGAGCTAGGAACTCTAACCACTAGACCACAGAGAGTTTCTGTTATGGCACAACTATGTTCATATGGTACATATTCAATAAAATCTGTCATGTATAGATAATTAAAATAATTATTGGAACAGTTATCTTTTAATTTATTTTGTCTAGAAAATCATAAAAACACGGATCTTAGCTCATGCTCCCATTCATACCAATTACTAGTCCTTTTGTTAGACGTAATAATGATAAAAAAAACTAGCCTGCACCATCGGGCACACGGTCTGGTTTGCTGGTGGCAGGGAGATTTAGTGCTTGAATCTCGGTTGGGTGTGTTGAGGTATTCTTACCCAAATAACTTCCCACTCTCCCTTCAATCAAATACGCCATTAGTTTAAACAAGCAGTGCACAATAATATAATAAAATAAACCTGGAAATTAAATTTGGATAACCCGATTCGGTGGCCGCGTGGTCTAACACGCTACTATTGCAGTAGACTAGACTTCTGATGACGGAAAATCGAGGTTCGAGTCTCTTTGGCTGTAGTGGGGGTATTTTTTCCAGAAAGTTTTTCCACTTTACCTTCACGCAAATAAGGGTACACTTCCTCTAAATATAGCCTTCCTAATCCTTTGTAAGTAGTACATAAGCTTATAACCCAAATGGGCGGTAATATGAGGTGCTAAAAAAATGGGGTATGGATAAATATTTTTATTTTGCTGAAGGGGAGTCTGAATGATTGTGTTTCTGGTTTAAATGTTCGACCTGACGGCAAAAGATTTGCATACAATATTTCAGCTGAATATGCAACTACATTATTCACTAGAATATAATTGGGCGGTTTTTTGGAGGGGGCGGGGTGTTTTTGATAATATGTCTTTTATTTTATGTAAAGTTATAATTATTATCTTTTAGGGATGTACGAAATCAACTTTTTCAATTCATAACTTAATCTACACACCATGTAAGTGAACGTAAATCAAATTATATGAACTTTTCTCGAAGCTGAATTCAAATTAGAATATTTTTTGTTAATTGCTATAATACTGTGCTTATTTATATAGCGTTAGGCCTATCTGCACAATACTAAACTACAGACCATTCTTCTAAGGCAAGACATAGTGGAACCATTTAAGGCAGACTTGCTAACTTTCAGGGTAAACGAGGAATACATAAAATTTCAAAATTGTGATCATTGTATATAAGCTCAGTATTTTTGGTGTATTTATTTTTATTTGCGACGCTTCACAATAGCTGAAACTGGATTTTTTTCTTTTTTCAAAGCGAAGTTGAAGCTGATATCTTTTTTAGAAGACGATTTGAAGTCTTGAAGTTTATCCCACCTTATTATATTTTATTAATAACAAACACATATACTGTCTTTAACTATAGGTGAAGCATAACTCTGAGCACGAGACGATTCCTGTTTCGCTCAGTGAGAGATAATTGGCACAGTAAGACAAAGGTTCTGAGTTCAATTCCAGGTGTCAATTTTAAACTAAATTTAATTCAATAGTAATAATTATGATTAATCTTCCAAAAAAAGTGTAGTAATATGAAGCTGTAGTATCTCTAACGCAGTATCTCTAACAAGTCCATGTCACACCCCCTAGCGAGATTGTGACCAGTTGTGTGAAGTTATTATTATTGCAAGGGTTGCTCCGTGCAGCCGGCAGACAAGCGCGAAGTGGCTGCCAGTCACTTCTCTAAGAGTGGAATAACAACAGACTGTTCCAAGAGTCGTGTTGATGTTTTCCCCCACCCACTACCACCCGACCACCCTCTTTCTAGCTCGTGCTAACACAGGCAGGCTTACTCTGACTACACAAGAACAATTCCAGAACTTCAATCCCATTTTCATACGAAGGGCCTTTTAGCAAATACAAACAAATAATTTGCAGCCAAAATGTATAACATTTTAATATTTTATTAGTGTAATTTTATAGGTATTAAAAAATATATATCTAATGTAACCATTGCATATTATATTACATGACGTATGAATACATTAAGGTGGGGATGTAGGGGACGCAAGAAAAGGCCAGTGTTTTTTTCAATTGTATAGCAAAACATTATTTTTGTCCAAAATAAATAAAGTATTACTTCAGTACAAACAAAGAGCTTAATTTTCTTCACATAGTGACATCAATAATTGTTGAATATCTGTCATGACTCATGAGCATGGTGGCATTAGATGACAAACTTTCTAAATTAGGATAAAATGTTGTCATTAAATTCCAGGACATCCGTGACATTCAAGAAATGTTGACGTACCATGTGAATAAAATTAAACTATATGTTTGTACTGAAGCAATATTTGATTTATTCTTGAACAAAAAATGTTTTGATATAAAAACTGTAAAAACACTGCCCTTTTCTCGCGTTCCCTACATTCCACCCACCTTAAAGGAGATCTAGTAACTAGTATAGCTTTCAGATAAATTGAATGAAGAAAGACAGCTTTATAAATATATAAAGCAAAGAAGCGTTAGCATGGTGGGCCATACACTGAGAAATGATAGTTTGACGAAGATAGATATAGAAGAAGATAGTTATAGAATAAGATGTAGAAGGGAGAAATTCAAGAGTAAGACCAAGACTAGAATACCTACATGAACAAGATAGCGGACAATGCTGGCACAAGATGGTACAAATATGTAAAAAATTGGGCCCAGCATTGGTAAAAGTGAAGAGCTGTAACAAGCCTAGCGCAAGATTGATGACCTAATCATGATAATGATGATGAGACAAATCTCTTCCTATTAAAATTGTACTTGTATTGTGAGCAGTAGAACTAGGAAAGTGGTTAGCACGCATGCTATTGACTTGTTGAGACGGGGGCTCGATAATAAAATACATGAATTTTTTTTATCTCACTAATTTTCTTCCAGGATTTCAGGATATCACCATATTTTAACACTAATAGGAGAGAGTTGAGGAAGCTAGAATTTTAGAGGAAATGTATACCCATTTTTGTGGAGGAAGAGAATAAAACCATTTAGGAAATACCACCATCAGCACACTTGGCCGGGATTCGATTACCGACCTTCCCATCACTGTAAAGTCAAACTATATTAACTTATTATCTAGTATAATATCCCCACTGATATTTTTATAACAATAATAATTTGGGATGTTTAACGTTCACTTTGAGAAATGATTGATTAAATCATTGTCACATTGCTTAAAAACTAGCTTAGCTCTAAGACAGACCCAATATCCAGTCCCTCCTTCGTTTTTTTAAGCACCAGGTCTTACTACCCGTTCGGGTAGTATAATTAGTATAATTACGCTAATAGTTTCAATGATTAGGAAGGTTATATTTATAGGAATTGTAACCACATTTTCGTGGAGGGAGAGTGGAAAACAATTTTGGAAAACCCTCAGTACACCCGACCGAGATTTGAACCTCGATCACCGTGTCATTGACAGTATAGTCTACTGAAAGAGTAGCGCGTTAGACCATGCGGCCACCGAAGCGGGCCCCTCGTTCATTAATTATAGCTGTGAATGCGGACGTCCTAACTTAACTAATTATCCATGTTTCGGTCATACCGGGAATTGAGCCAGGAGCCCTTCGCTCAGTAGACAGAAGCGCTGCCGACTGAGATAAAGTGTTGGGCTGTTTTTATTTTAGCTCAAGTGTATATTGTTAAACTGCATTCTTAGAAAGAGCATCCCCCTCCCCCCGTGCTCACACTTGGCTCGTGGACCATCTGCGCGTGCGCAAAGTACAATGATTGTTGTGACACGTGCACGGTTGCGCTAACAGGCCGAAGGGAGGCGGCGGGAAAAGCGGGGAAGTGGCTCCACTTGGATATTGTTAGCCAACATTACGACCATCTGGGCGGAATTTCCGTGACGTTCCAATTCAAATATTGTCTGTGAGGAATAGACTGCCCCCGAGCCTACATCAAAACAATGAATATCATCAATAATGTCAAACTCATTTGGTCTGGTTTGCCGGTGATGGAAAGGTCAAGGTTCGAGTTCCTGCCAAATATGGTGAGAAGTTTTTTTTCCTTTAAATGACTTTCCACTTCGTCTCCACGCAAATGTGGATACATTTCCTCAAAGTTCTGCCTTACTCATTTTACCCCATTAGCGTACTTAATAATATATACATGCGTATATCTCAAGCAGGTAATAAGACGTGATGGAATAAAAATTCACCACTGGCGAAAGTAATTTAATGACCGGATCAAAATAGCAAAAGCTTCGAATATAAATTGAAATACTTTATTTCGTACCAAAGTTGTATTCAAGTTTAGCTTCAATCATAAAACTATTTAAATACAGATATTAACACCTTTTATTTTTTGTCTTGTAGCCTAGCCCTAACAATTTTGTTCTCATTTTATATTTAATCCACATAAGATGAACTGTAGATTCAATTTGTTTTATATAGTATTTACAACATGATTTATTTTATATCTCTTACATGCATTTCATTATTCTTATATGTGTAAAAAAAAGTATTAATACCGCTAATACGATTCGTTTGTGTTCTTAAGATAAATATTTGGAATATCAAATAAAGTTAGAAAAATAATTTTTAATATCGATGAATGTATTTTAATTTGAAAATATTTTTACAATAGTAACAGGAACCAAATTTAAAATATTTTTATTTAGAAGTTAAAGTTTTCATAATTCAAGGAAATGTATAAGTTGACATAATTTATTGTAGAGAAATGACTACTTATTAATATTTATTGTAAGTAGATGTGTTTTAATAAATTCCAAAAGGAAGAAACAATGAAATCACTAGTTGATTTACTTGTTTTGATAACAGCTTCGCCCGTCATAATTGAAGATACTATATGCGAGTCAGAACTGTAGCCCATGTAGCCTACCGTATCTTATAACAGGCTTTAGATTTTACCTACGAGTTTTAGCACAAAATTTGAAATCTAATCACCTAAAAATTTAGTCAACAACCCCTTCCTTAAAAAAAAGTTTACTTAAGGTGGGGACGCAATAAAAGGTAAGTGTTTTGACCTTTTTTTACATTAAAACTTTTTTGGTCAAACGAAATCAAATATTCCTCCAATAAAAACATAAAGTTCAGTTTTCTTCACATGGTGACCTCAACAGTTGTTGAATATTTGTCAAGGGTGGCATGGAATTTAATGACAATTTTTACTTGTAATTTAATAAGTTTTTCATCTAATGCGTGGTGCTATGCTCATTACATATATTAAAGAACTGTTGATATCACCATGTGAAGAAAATTAAACTTTATGTTTCTATCGGAGCAATATTTTTTTTATCTTAGCCAATAAAAGTTTTACTATAAAAACTGCAATAACATCGATGCAGTATTGAATACTTAATTTACAAAGTAGTTTAGTATATAACTAACACAGTCTTGAAATAAATTACCTTATTTTTAATTTCTTGACTGGTTGTACTGGGGTGATTTCAATGTGGTTTTCACACCCTCTCTTCAAAATGCAGGTGCACTTTATCTCAACTAACCTACTAACTTGCTACATCCATCCACTACTCCACTTCTTACTACCCACCCGGTATATCCGCATCCCTGCACTAATTATATGAAGATGGTGAAGATAGGATTTAGAAGAAGTGTACCTGCGTTTGCGTGAAGTAAGAATAGAAAGTTTTTAGGTAAACATCAATACATCCACAGGGGATTCGAGCTCCAATCACCTTACCACTGGCAAATCAAATTAAACGATATCGAAGCCACTGTCCACGCCCCGACCAGTGATTGTTAAATTCATTATTGAGTCTTGATTTAAAATAAATTAATTTGTTTTAAGTAAAATGAGGATATTGAATTTACGAATTGATTTCAGAAAATATTTACAACTTTTTTTTTCTAAATGTTTTAAAATATTGATGTTTGATCTATTCTTGAATGTTATTAAATTGTAATGCTTTTTTCTTGTATAAACCTTCAAACATATAGGTCTATCATAATTTATTTTAATCAAGTATGACGTCGCTTGTACTGAATTATCTTAGTATGGAAGCTAAACATAGATCACGTCGTCTTCTCAATGTGTTCACTTTCTATTAAAGTAATATCATCAAACAAAATGTATGTGGGATGTTCCCTTGTCCACTGTTCTCACATTATTCAACCACCCCCTTAGTGAGAGTCACAAGTCACCCACATCGAAACTCTTTAAGTCCCGAAGGTATTTGAACCCAGGAGGACTCAAGAAAGTGTCATCGAGACAAGGTCGTGAGAAAAAAAAACCAATCATTACATCTCTTTGTGTATTCATCTGGTTCTCACGTAACTCACTTTTTTATTGGTTGGTGAGCAACAGTGTGACCCCAACATCCCCCCCTACCTCCGTTAAACACCCCCTTCTCCTCCACCGTGCATACGTGGTGGTTACATGCAGCCATCTCTTGTGGCACAGTGGGGGGGGTAGGAAATCATATATGGGGGTAAAATACTGCTTTTATTTGCAAGAGACAAGGGACAAATATATTTTTTTTCATCAACCATTTCACACCAGTGCCTGGATCATATGTTAGAAATTTATAGAGCCCAGGATTTGAGAAGTGAAAACTTAATGATTGAGTTATAATCAGTGGTGAACCATAACTTCGTTTAAAGGGAATAGATGAGGTTGTTTAGTTGCAAATATAATATTCACTACGAAATAATGAGTTCTTGAAAACGACACAAAAAGATATTTTTTTTACTATACGTAGGCCTATTACTTTTGCGTAGTGACAAAGATAAACAGGGCGTTTGATTACATTATTTTTTCACACAAATGGTCCCAAAATGAATAAAATGTGTACGATTTACTTCACAATTTACAGAGAAAGTAAAATATTCCGTTTATCGAGATTTTTTTATTGATGGTTTGTGCGATTTTATTTGTCCCCGTGTCTTAATATCCGTTCGGACTATAACGCAGTTTGTACATTTAACACAAGAGTTATTACGACTTTGTCCAAGGGATAGTATATTGTAACATTGTTATGTTACATTTACCCGCCTCAACTATTTCCACCTGATCAATCTTACTACCCGCTCTAAGAAACTACCAAGAATAATCACAAAACAATAGTAATCTTCACTATTGTAAATCCAGTCCTGATACTATTCTTTAATTAATACGTCTTTCTGCTCTATATTCCTTCAATAACCATAATTCAATTTCTAATAATAATTCCATACTACTACTCACAATCTGGATCTGCAGTCCGAGACACGAAGATTGCTCGCAAGTTAAATAAACGTCCTAATTCGGCGAGTGGGGCAAAGGTGCTGTGAGTACCCGCACTTGTTGCTTACAGTAAACCGTCTAGTTGGATACTAGCGGGCGCAGATTCACGATAATAATTCTATCAAGACAAGATGACGTCACCTGACCTCGCCAGAGCTAACTACTGACCACTATACGTAGCTAGCCAATGGTCCGGAGAGAATTTGAAAAGTAAGACACCAAAACCGTTGGGCCGAGCGGTTCATCCAATCATAGACCTGCATGCTGAATTCCCAAGAGATGGCGAGACTTCCACCTGCCCAACTACGTCGCCGACCAAGTGGAAGGTTACCACCCCCCCCCCCTTTTGTGATACGCAACTAGCACTGTATATAACCTATGTTCATTATTGTAATTAAAACATTCGATATACTGGAAGGGACCCGTGTGGTCGTTGTGCTGTAAAAGACGCAGTCGAAATACTAGAAGTGACCCGTGTGGTCGTTATACTGTACGAATGAATAGTTGGAGTTCTACAAGGGACCCGTGTGATAGTATTGCTATACGAGTAAAGTAAAGAAGAATTAACATTTAAAATATTCTCTAAATGTTCAGTACGCTATTCAATTATGTACGAGAGGAATCCAGAGTCGACGAGGTTGATCCAGTACGAGAATTAGTCCGTATTCTCGTAATTAGATCTGCACTGGTGGTCATACGGTTCGTAGTGCGACTACCGAAGGCAATGGATAGACTGTATCTATATAGAAGTGCAACACTATACCGCGTCGTGAAATATTAGACGTTTGATGTCTCGTCTAATTGAACGCCTGTACTCCATCTCTATCGCTGCCAACATCTACAGCTCCTGTCGCCAATCACGCGGATTTTCACCAGCACCGCGTGAAAATGTGGACTCATCTCTACCGAGGAGACATAACAACAATTGACTCGGTAATAAGAACATTTCTTATGTTATTATATATTTTTGAAACTAAGATATCGGACGTAGTAAACATTAATTATTGGACTGTTTAAATATTATTATTGAGAGACTTTTACGTAATGAACTTTATATTGTATTGGGACACTCTGTGTGTCTACTTGATTTAATGAATAGTCAATTCTAAGTTTACTTATATCTTGTGAGAAAGAATGTTTTCCTATGTTTATTCATGTTCGCGTATACATTCGCTGCTAGGTTTGTCTAGGCCACAATGTTGATGTTATTGATAAAACTTGCTTATTAAATGACTATTTACCTTAATATCTCTGCTTTGATTATTTATTTATTCTGTGTTTTACTTAGCTTATGCCCCTCTATTCTCGTTATGATGTTTACGGTGGCCTTAAACTACGAGGTAATAGAGAGGGCGTAACAATATGGAGGGGATATTATTAGTCATTATTATGCATTAACGTGAAAAGAGTATTCAAAAATCACTGTAATAATCTTCTCCTGTGCACAACGTCGAGATGCAAACCTAGACCTATCCAACACCGACAGCCAAATGAAATGTTAGTATAATTATGTCTTTAGACCAATCGACCACTTCTGTAAATAGATCTGAGCAATTTATTGGGTGT
Source organism: Timema genevievae (assembly GCA_902155825.1). Lineage (NCBI taxonomy): Eukaryota > Metazoa > Arthropoda > Insecta > Phasmatodea > Timematidae > Timema > Timema genevievae. The sequence continues at coordinate 43,323 of CABFWO010002072.1, read as the reverse complement.
TTATTTGCAGCTTATATTTGTTATATTGAATAGTTTAAAGTCATTCTAAGCACAAACGGTCCAATTTTCATAGTAAGAGCCTTTTAAATAAATCAAACAATTCTTTTTCGGGCAATATTGATAACATTTCACTCTACCATATTATTATATCTATTTTATAGGTATTTATATTATATATCAAAAGTGACAGCTGCAAATCAAATGACTTAATGTATGAGTAGGTAAAAATAGATCTAGTAACTTTTCTAACTATAAGATAAGATTATTCCTATGAAAATCGAACTGTAGTTAAGTTAATAAATAAAAATTATTCAAATATACATACACAATAAATATTCTAAGAGCATAGAGCGAGGTGATTTTAAAGAAGCGCATCAGGGAAATAGAATGGAAAGTAAATAATTATAAATACACCCCTAGAGTAGTTGACCATCTATGATCGCTATCATGGCAATGATAATATTTCCCTCGCTCTGTTCAGTTCTTGCTAATTCCACCGCGACGCCAAGGGATGCCTCAAGCTTGCAGGAGCGACGCTGTAGTCGGTGGCAGGGGAATTGCCCCCTCACCCCCACTCCTTCCCTATCGTCTTTAACCCCCTAGAGATTTAAGGGGGATGATATGAACTGTGGGAGGATGCTCTCTAAACAATACTCACACATTCAATATGACTAACTCTTCCCTTATGGACATTATGGGCTGCTCAAGATTGAAATCATTATACAGATTAGATTTGGAACGTTTGTCTGACACCTTCTTTCAGTGGGTATCGGGTTTTCTTCCCAGCACGGCCAATGCTATCATCGGGGAACATGGAGCTTCCTCTTTCACAGTGATTAATAACGGATGGAGGACTAGGTATTTTGTCTACGCTATATTTAATTTAGTTTGTAAGTCATGATTTCATCAAATCAGTTAATAATTTTCTCACCATGTCTAACAACTAGTTTAGGTTTTACACGCATAAATATATAAAATAATTACGCTAATCTACCCGCATTTACGTGGACAGAGAACGGGGAACGATTAAGGATTCAGTACACCCGACCAGGATTCAAGCCCTGATAGCCCATCTTCGGCAGTTTAGTCTTACTATAGTGACGTCTTATACAATGCGACTAGCGAAGTGAGTCAAGGTTGGTTCATAAAAATAATTACATTAAATATATACCATTGAAATAAATGGAGCGCCCATTTTTAATGGAAAATAACCCTAATTTGAAGAAAGTGCATGAAAGTATATGCCCAGCTCCACCTCTGATCAGATAAAGTGTCTTTTTTGGTATGGGCTAGAGAAAGTTGTTACATACATTGATATGTATAAGTCTCACATAGCGATCAAGTAATGATCATATAAATTTATTACTTATAAGTCACGTCTGGCGCAAAAAGCGAAGCAACTTTTAGTCTGTTCATCATTAACAAGTGTGTGCAGCCGCAGCGAATCAAATGAGTAGCAATCATAGGACGTTAATAGCTATGTCTGGCACCAAAACAGGGACAATTCATTCGCAGTTCAGTACTAACATGTCTGTGCAGTTGCAGTTGGTCAAATGGTACCACAGATAAATGTTTTCACGTCCAGCGCAGAGACAATGGCTGGTGCAATGCGTAGTCTAGCATTAGTAAGTCTAGACCTAAACCCTGACAAAACAGGTTCTATTGTCCTGAACTTGTGTAGTGGTTATAACACTTCCCGTCATTGAAGGGATTGCGCGTGCGCGTCGCGTGCTCGAGACATTAACTGGAGAGTGGTTGAGTGGGCGGTCACGTGACCTGAAAGCTAGAGAGTAATCCTCGGTAGAGCATTGTATTGTTTGCTTGCTTGCTATGTGATTACACGCCATTGACCAAGCCTTACGACTTATTACCATTCGTTATATTAGCGCTTTTTTTTTAAACGTCACTATAGTGGTAGAACAAGAACGTCACACAATTTTCACTCTTCTGATATCATTTATATTTTCATTTACAACTTTAAACATACCTTAACAGTCTGGAGAGTCGTTGTGCAGCCTTGTTAAGAATGATACAGCATCCTGGAGAGTCGTTGTGCAGCCTTCTTAAGAGTGATACAACATGCTGGAGAGTCGTTGTGCAGCCTCCTTAAGAGTGATAAAACATGCTGGAGAGTCGTTGTGCAGCCTCCTTAAGAGTGATAAAACATGCTGGAGACTCATTTTGCAGCCTCCTAAAAAGTAAAGAGTGATTTAACACTCCTAATAGTCTCCACGCAACAAAGGTGGATTCAGGGGGATTTTCTTTGAAAGGGGGGGGGGGGTGAAATCTCACCAGGGGCTCTGGGGGGTATGTAATACACCCTCAGTTTAGGATTTTTAAACATAATCCTCAAAATTGGCAAGAAACAAGAAACATGAAATTCCTGGAGAAATGAATGGAAAAATGAATAGCTAAATCATTTCGTTATTGATCATAACATTTTTATGATATTTCTTAAATGTAGGTTGCATGACAATTCTGTGATAATTGTGGACCTGCAGAAGAGCCGAGCCAACAAATCTCCTTTCAATCATAGTTGTCCTCAGCCATGTTTTGATGACACTACCAGTTTACCTTAACAATCTTTTCAATACCTCAATTTTAATTTTCCTGCTATAGTAAAAATTCTTGTTCGTTCACCTGGCTCTACATGCCACCTTTTCCGTTTATCCTCTCAGATGTGTTTATTTCACCTGAATTCCAATGGTTACCATTTGAGGGGGAAGGGGTGGAACTACCCCGTTCCTCCCCCGTCCCGGTGAATCCGCCCCTGCCGCGCAATGACCTATTTATAATACAAAACCTTGAAAGCAGGAAACATACAAAAAAGCCTGTATTATATCTGAGGTTTTCTTTTACTTTTTTAGTTTAGATCAGGTAATAATTAATGTAGTTTAATTATCACCTAAAATTATAAGTATTACTTTTTACAACTATTTTTAATCAATTCTCAATTTCAAGAACACAATTTACTTTTACTTTTTTTAATTAAATATGATTTGTGATCATTAACTTAACACCTAAACAAGATAAAGTTAAATAAATAACGATATATTATTTTATTCTTATGTACTACTACTTCTAGGCTGTAGTGAAAAGAGTAACAATAGTCAAATTCTGGTTGAAAAAGCTTTTAGAAATCATAATATCTTTTTGCAGTCAATATTGATAACATTTTATTAGATTAAAAGTGTTATTTTATAAGTATTGATAATATCTATCAAAGGTGAAAGCTGCAGATTATATGACTTGGCATTTATAAAATAAAACTGTTTTAGTTTATTTTTTAGCTGCTATAAAATTGTATTCCTATATAAAACAGACTGTACTAAAAGCAATACACCTAAATATGGAACAAACTATAAATTAATTAGTTCCACTGGTGTATTTTTTATGACTTGCTGCACATCAAGTAGTGCGAAAATTAGAACACCCTCTTAAAATAATTTGATACTTTTATTTGCAAATAGATTAGTATTAAACCTGAATTTAATTAATCAAATAACCTCAGTAGTGTCAATGTTGGTCTAACCCTTAGTATACCAAGTTGAGATTCAACCTCGAACACCCCCGTCATAGGTGACAAAGTGCAATGTGAGTACAACGTCGCTAGACCACTCGAGCAACGCTGTGGACATGAAGTATTTAATATTTGTAGTCCATCTTTCGAAGTGGTTGGAAAAGCTGAGTTAAAACTGGAGGAACATGGAATAAATCCTAAGCACTGTCTTAAATATTCTATCAATTTTTTTATTAGTTTGTTCTGTTACTCAGCTACTATTATTTTAACGTACGACAAATCACCCAATTTTTTTTTAACACAAAGGTTGACACTCAAAAAATTGCGTCAGTTGATTATCGTTTTCCAGTGACGGGAGGGTCATGGTTTGAATCCTGGCAGGGTGTTCTGAAAGTGGTTTATACTAAATGGTGTCCCACTCTCTACTCCCACAAATTATGGGTGTATTTACTCTAAATTATACCTTCTTTCCCCATAACTAATTATTATAAATATTCAAATAGCCCATGCAACAACTATTTAAAAATCAATTTATTTTAATTTAAATAAAATGTCTGGAAGCTAATACTTTATTATCTTTGAAATAAAACGAAATACTTTACCAAAATGTGAAATGTTCAACAGTGAAAAAAAACCTTCTTACTGTCGTCTTCGTTCATTTTTCACCCTGAAGAAAGTTTTCACAATCATTAATTTTTGTGTTTAATCTTTTAAAAAAAAGTTCTTATTTTCTGTAGTGCATTCATCCATCAACTTCATACTACAGTTTTGAGTCTACAACCCAAGGTTTTTTTCTTGATTATTTTAACACCCTCTGCAATCCCATGAGCACAAGAAATGGAAGGTTATTTTCCCCCCCATTTTACACATTTATTATTTCTTGTATAGGAAAGGAACAGCTGGAATTCATTCCTGCTTTTAAAAATAAAAGTTTCCCTGAGAGACCATGCGAATTTTAAAAGATGTTCATAAAAACCCTTGGCTTGGTAGTGACACTGTGAGGTCCTTACTGTTTTTGGGGATGGCCACGGCCAAGAACTACTGCGCTAAAACTTTTCAATATGCGATCTACTCGTTCGGCAATGTAGAAGGTATTAGGAAGGTAGAATATATAATAAATGTACCTTCATTCGCATTGAGGGAGAGTGAAATCCGTGTAGGAATAAACAACCTCGGTACACCTAGTCAGTATTAGAAACGCAGCTTCCTTATCACCAAACCCAATTAAATAAGCTTGACATTTAGACTGCACGCCCAACAGTGCGTTTCTCTTGAGACTTCTAGTTTGGAGCTCACTAGAATCAAGATGTGCCTATCTTACATCCCGTTCGTCATAAGCCTTTGATAATAAACACAATGTCCGAAACAAACTTTTTAATGCGGTTTTTTAATTGCATTTTCTATACCTATTCTTTATGTCAGGCCACGATTTAAAAACTAATTTAATTCTAAAACAAATACAACACCCACTAAACTGTCTGTGAAAGGGTAAGCCTTGATTTCGTCAAAAAAATGTTACCAAGCCTATAATTGAAACTCTGGTTGCCTAGCTCAGTAGAATTTCGAATTCCCGAATTTCGGGATTCCCGCGGGAAAAAATATTTCTCGTTCCCGACCCAATTGTCAGGAAACATATTCTGTAATCCAGAAAATTTCGGGAATTGCTTTATTTTTTCATATTTAAATTACTTTTAAACTTGCTTTTCATGTTTCCTTTATTATTTAAATATAAATATGTATGTCAACCTATTCTAGATGTAAATTTAGATTTAATATGTGCTTCATAAATGTTTATAATTCAAGTAGCCTAAGTTATAGCAAAATATAAAAAATCTCTTGAATTTTCAGCTTTATATATATTTGTTTAAATTTACTCTATTAGGGCCTATGTATTAATTTAACAAATTAAATATTTTTAGTATTTTAAGGTAAGTAATATTAGTATATTTAGAAATAATTAGTTTTACATTTTTAATGCCCGTTCTCGTCTCGAAGTAAGGGATTCTAAAATTCCCCTTCCTGATCTTGTCTCGATGGTTGAGTCTCGTTCCCGATCTCGTCTCGAACCAAAAAAGTCGATCTCGCACATCCCTAATGTTTTGATGGTAATTTTAATATGCCGAGTAAAAGTTGGTAAAAAAAAGTCTCGTGACATTTTGGTGTCTTTACTAATTCATTTAGTCTAAAAATTGTTTTTATCAACTTTAAAATACTACACGCAAGGCGACATTAAAGTCAAAAGTGGTGTGGGTTACAATATATGTTGGTCTAGTTTCCTGATACATTCGCTAGTAATAATAAGTACAAGTACCGCATCGTGGGGTGTTTCAAGAGTAAGCAGAGCTTGTTAAAGCTATACCTACACCCACTTACGCCCAATTTTACCGACCATGCATAGGCTCTACTCTACACACCTCACATTGGAACGTTTTCACGTTGTTACCTGCTCAATGTATGTCTAACTGAACTATAAAAACCATTCACAAGTACCATTTCAACTAGCTCTGCTTACACTGGCGACACTATGCCCCGCCATGCTAGGTTACTTAATATATTTTCTCTTTAATATGATTTTAATGGCATTCAACAGATTTTATTTAAATTATCAGAGCTATTTCAATATACATTACTTTTTAGACCACGCGATCCTAATCAATATCCATTGTCCCTATAACAGAAAAAATAAACATCTCATATCTACTGATCTAACTGGCAAAGACTGACATGACGTCACGTATGTCCTTTAAATATCCAACATAGTATTGTGACGTTAAGGGAAATGTGTTGCTGATTGTACGGCATGTTGTTCCTGTTCGCTGTATATCAGATTAAATAATTGGTATACTGCTATTTTTTTAATAAAATAGGTTAAAAGTAAGGATGTCAGACTCGATTCTTTGAGACTTAGATATTCTCAATTATTATTGATCCCAAAATAATCAAGAATAGTAATGTATATTAATATCACAATTTCTGATACCTGGATGGTCGTTTTGCTCAAGCATTTATTTTACTATCCTCACATTTTAGAGTTTTTTTAGCCACATAGTTTATGTTATATAAATAACATAATTAAAATGTATGTTTATTGCATTGAAAAGAATTGAGATTGTAAAAGTTGTGGAATTAAAATCGAGAATCGGGATCTAAAAGAAACAGCCCCGGTTACTTATATTTGTTGAAAACCATATATATGGGCACAAAGACCGGCGGAGTTTTCTCGTACAATGTTCTGAAGGAAATATTAATTTTTTCTTTGTTGGACGGAATTGGCACCACCTTCACGCTGACACGTCAGTGAACGAGTAATTAGATAAAAGAAGGAATGTGGAAGGGTAAAAGTAGGAAGGGGAAGTTTAAAGCACGCCTCTGGCTTTAGGTACACACCTAGATCGAATCCAGGAGAGTAAAAATTACTGATTAAATTAGACACAGACAAGAATTAGAATTTAGAACAGTGTAAAATGTTTGTTTGTGATCGTCGTGCTGCTACCTAAAGTTTTGTGCGAGGAGCAAAAAGTTAAAAGAGTTTGGGCAAACAAAACATTAAATCCAAATGAAAGGGCTTGGTGTTAAAAGTGAATATGTTCTGAACGTTCATCCTTTCTTGGTGTTGATAACGCATCTGGCATTGTAATTTTGTTTTAATTTTTACGTAAAACGCAAGGCTTATTAACGGCTTGCCATAAGGGATGAGGAGTGAGGAAGGTTTTTTTTTAGGAAATGTACCCACATTCAGGGATGTTCACGAGAGGGTTGGAGGCAGATAAGGCAGTTTGCCTTAGACCTCCAATACGATCATTTGACAATGAGTATATATATAATTATATATAGTATATATAAAATATATACTATATATAATTATATAGTATATATAAAATATATACTATATATAATTATATATACTATATATAAATATATACTATATATAATTATATATAGTATATATAAAATATATACTATATATAATTATATATAGTATATATAAAATATATAGGCCTATATTAGCGCCACGTTTTACTATCTGTTCCAGCTATGCGCATAAGTATTAATTACGCTAATGAGCTAGGGACGAGGAAAGGTTTAATTTATTGGAATTGTACCTACATTTGTACGGAGGGAAATTGTAAAACTTTTAGGAAAAAAAGCCTCAGTACACCCGATCGGGATTCAAACCCAGATCTTCCTGTCAACAGCAGTCTAGTATAACATGATAGTTAAACTTAGACCATGAGGCCACCGAAGCAGGCGATAATGAGAATTACTAAGATTTTTTTGAGTCTATAATATTTTGGCAGGAAAGTTGACACAGGTGGGTGGTTGGGAGGTATCTTGAAAAAGATAACAAGTAGCAATATCTAAACCCATTTCAGCAACACCGACCAAATAATAGAATCAGAAATCCACTTTTCCTGGGTGTGTCATTAGTTGGGATTATCTGACCCTCTTCTTCGGCTGGGAATATTATATTCTGCTAGTCGGTGTTGTCTCTAGAATTGGTACAGTCAAAACAAAACATTTAATGAAATAGACAGTTCAAATAAATTATTATTATTATTATTATTATTATTATTGCAATGATTAATTAAGACACAATAATAAAATTAACGATGTTTGTTACAAATTTAGATAAAAATTAAATTATCGAAGTATAAAAATAACAGTATTTATGTATAGTTAAAAATGATTTGATTTAAACTCTTTTAAACTGCTTTAGAAATTATTTTTCTTTAACATAGGTGATATAAATATTTAATTGTATACACTTCATATGCATGAAGACTAAATTTTACTCCCATTCATTAATCACGTTACCTTGACAAATTTACGCATAAAGCATAAAGTAGCAAGTTTTACCCTTTTTAACTCGTGAACTGTAATAATTTGAAATCATTGAATCACTATTTATAGTTTATAGTTATACACTTGTTAAAACTGTGCAATAAAATGTTTACCGTCGAATGACCTTAACTGCGACACCCCTCTGCCCCCCTACAGATTCCCCAAACATATCACTTTTACAGAAAAATTTATTTCAGCAACCACAACACAAGCACATAAAAGACTATGTTATTTTAAAATCATTTTTAGACCTAGGTTCTTCTTTTAAAGGTCATTATTACGGCGAAGATAAGAATAATGTAGCTTTATATTAAAAGAAACCTTAATAATTTTTTGTATGCACAGTTTAAATGTTTTGTGACCAAGCACCTATTTTTTGTAATTATTTTGGGTTTAAGGAGGTCCACAAAATATTATTGCCCCATGCCTCTTAATCCTCTGGATGATCCTGCCCGCAAGAACGTGGAAAGCTGTTTGGAAAACCATAGTGACAAATCACATGTGGAACACTAAAAAAATTTACCCAGCTGAGATTAGAGCCTTGACCCCTAGATCTCCGATACTATATTTCAATACTGATGTCTTAATGTGAGGATGTAGGACACGCGAGAAAGGGTAAATGTTTTTGCAGTTTTTTATATCAAAACATTTATTTTGGTCAAAATAAATCAAATATTCCTTCAGTAGAAATAAAGAGTTTAATTTTCTTCACACGATGATATCAACAGTTGTTGAATATTGGTCAAGGCTGTCCTAGAATTTAATGATAACTTTTTCTCTTCATTTAGAAAGTTTGTCGCTTAATGCCGCCTGCTGCTATCCTCATGACGGATATTTAAACAACTGTTGATATCACCATGTGAAGAAAATTAAATTCTATGTTTGTACACAAACAATACTTAATTTATTTTGTCCAAAAAAATATTTGCTATAAAAACTGCAAACACATTTATATTTTATTGCGTTCCCTACATCCCCACCTTAAGTTGCGTCTCTACTGGAGCGACAGAGATTAACTTATAATTAGAGCCCCGTAAAAATGGTGACGTGATAAAGTGAAAAGTGCCACACAAAGATGGAATCGAGTACTTTTTCCTTTGATTTTTTTAGATATGATTTACAATGTTTTTTGGAAAAGTGAAATAAAAAGAAATTGTCTTGCTACACGAAATCCTTCTATAAAACGAAATAACACCGCTTTTACAAAAAAATAAAAATAAATAAACACGAGATTAATAAAAAAATTAAGCAGAAATTTGGACCCTGCTGTAATTTGATTAGTATTTTCTAGTAATGAAAGCTATCTCTAGGCTAAAAAATTGTGAAATATGCAGACAAACTTGACAAAGAATTTTAAAGAAAATATATAAGGTTTCAATAATAAATTTTCATTTTGTATACGTTGTTTCAATATTTAAATAATGCTTAAACACCTCAGATAACATATAATTTTGAATAAACACAAAATAACACCGAAAAGTGAGATTTAAAAAACAAAATTTAACTAGAAATAAAACAATTTTTACGGGACTCTACTTATAGTAAAAGCAACATGGCTTCAAATGAAACTTTATCATTTGTTGATGTAAGTTCTGTGTCGTATCATGTTAAGGTTGCAAAAAACACAAGGTGTTTGTTGCAAGTATCTGTTTGAAGTGGTAAATATATATATAAAGAAACATAGACTAACATTCATTAGCATAATCAAATGTGTTCTTATATGGTTTGATACGTGTTGTAGTTAAAACAAGTAATTAGTTCATATTATGGCATTAAACGGAGTTTGGAGAATTGAAGTCAATTCATTGATAGTACCAAACAACATATGTATCTTAGGAACCCCAATTACACGAAAGATAATTGCAGGGCTGCCACTAAAACATCTTCTTCATCACACGTGTTGATTCAAACTATAAACTGTTTCTTCAGAGTAGGCGCAATGTTGCATGTATATTTAATCAAAAAAACATGATGCAACAAAGTTCTTCCAGTGTGGGCACTTTCTTAACTGAAGTTAAACACCTTAGCTCAGTAGTTAACGTGTATGTCTACTAAGCTACAGTAGCTCCACGACTTATTTGGTGCTGACTGACAGCTCACAGCTGACTTCTGACACTCAACATTTAGGTATATACCTAAATTTTGACTGTCAGAAGTGACAGCTGCTAAACACATGTTTTTTGTAGATCATATGGTTCAACGTAGGGATACATAATTTGGTCTGGTAGCTTTTCAAAGCCGTCAGCTGTCAGCTGTGAACTGTCAGTCAGCACCAAATAAGTCATGCATAGGGTTTAAGGGTCACAGGTTCAATTTCCGGCATGGCCGAAAAATGTATCATTTGTGAAATGTAGTTTACCCTTTCAAAGTTATGAATTAACGGTCGGAGGCTGAGTGTTGTGTCTGCTCTAGGTTTAATTTAATATATAAGTCGTGTGCTGATATAATCATTTGGTTCACAAAGTGCACGTTAAACAACTTTAATAAACTTAAATAAATAAATTTTAACTGAAGTCGATTAAGTAATTTTTTAATGTGAAATATCTTATACCATGGTTCAATATAAACGTTTCTCTATTTAGCTCCAGTGAAGACACAGCTTTAGGCCGTGTTACACTGATGGTGGTTGTTCTACTCAAGCAACTATTAATGACATATTATTTTTCTCAACAGCTAGGCCCTTATTTGAGAACATATTTGTGAACAACTTATGATGAGACCCGCTGCGATGGTCGTGTGATCTAACGCGCTAGTTAGTTAGCTTCAATAAGGTTATTTTCACAAGGAGTTCTGAATATCCCTACGCTTAGCTTTCATGCTAGTAAGGTATATACATTTCTTTTTAATTAGTGCATTCAACGCAAGTGCTATTATCAGCTTAATACAAGTGGTAGATAAGAGTAGGCGATGCATTTAAAGTGCACCCGGATTAATATAGAAAGAATATATAAAATTACATTGTGAGGTCACGTGTGGAAATAAACTCAGCGAACCCGTCCATTATTCGAACCTCATCATTATCAATTACAACAATATTAATAATTGTGAATCTAGCGTCTTAGACCACTCAGACACCGTTGTGAACTTATTATATTCTTTATACATATCTGCCAATTACTTATTTCAAGTATAAGACACTTAACCTAAGTCTCTAACCGATGAGGCACCCACCATCATATACCAAACAGGGGTCTCCTACATCTGTAATCACCCTGCCTAACCACTCGAGCACATAAACTAGTTCCACTTGGGAGAGCTCAATATTTAAATATAACTAAATTTACTGCAACTTACAGCAAAATAATGGTCTCCAAAAGAAAACAGATCCTGTCCATATTCATACTAGTCGTTAGTGTCTTATGGCTCCCACAAGTACTTGAACGGTTCTGCAGCCGAGCTTACACTTTGTCTCATCAGCATTCTATCCACCCCTCTCTCTCTTCGAAATCATGTCTTCATAGTGGATTCCCAACCCCACCCCTTCAATAGCAGTGTCACTGCCACCCCATAAACATAATTAAACCCTTTCCTTCTCCACGTCCATTTTAATCTTACACTTTGCTTCTAACACCCCCCTTTCAAGAAACGCAATAAAACAATTAAAACAAGTAGATGTGTTTTTACACCAGTTAAAAGTTTACTTACAAGCGTCTACAGAAGGTGTCGTAAGTTTAGGGGGAATGGGGGACAGGGACCAAAAATATAACTGGGTTGGTCAAAAATCAACATGGATATTAGTTGTTTTACTATTAAAAAACTAGGAGTATTTTAACGTAAACTTTCAGGACCAAATGACACGACCTACAAACTAACTTAACTCTGAAACAGACCCAACACCCAGTCCTCCCAAACTTTAATGCATCAATGTGAAATGAGAAGTTCTAATTTCACCTACAATAAATTAACTTTAAGTTCCTTATAATCTAATCTAAAACTTGGATAAGTTGTTATTAATAACATATATCTCACACAAACCAGTAAAAATAGTATTTGTATATTTTTCAATGTATTCATAACTCTCTGCTATAATTTTATTTATAATCAAACAATTTTTTCTATGGTAACATTACCCTTGAAAGGACTTTACATAGAATATAATTATAAATATATAATAGCGGCAATTGATTATATTAGAGATGTCAACATTAAAACCATCTTTAAAAAGTGAAAAGGTGCAGGCAGATCTCATGGATTGACATAATAGTATTGAATACATTAAGGTAGCCTTTGCAGATATTTAAGCTATTAAATAAAGCTCTTTATATTTAATAATTTGATAAGTAACTAATTTTAGAAGCTTGTATAGTTGCTACGGTATTAAAAGGATGCAACACCTTTGTTGGCGCTTCTTTTCTGCTGTTACATGAGAGTCAACAGTTCCCTTCAATATTTTCAAGTTCCTTCTGATGTTGTAATGCACCGAAAGTAGTCGATTAAGTTGGCAAACAATCAATCTGTCATTTCAAAGGAAAAAGGGGGTTTTAATTACATGTAAGGTATTAAAATATAGTTATTCAATGTTTCAATTTATTACATTTTATTAATAGCTTTCATTTTCAATTCAAATTTACAACTTCACTTAATACAAAAAGTTACAATTTAGTATCCAGGAAAAGATTTTGTTCATTGCATTTTCAATGTATAGAATTTAAATTGTTCAATCACATTTTAACTTTCAATGTATTTAGTCTAAAGTAAAGATATATATGCAGTAGCTGTATACACACCCAATAAATTAATGTCTATGTTCTTCCAGGTCACAGGTAAGATATTTCAGCAGTAGATCTAAACACAGTATAGAAATGTCCACCTTCTTCTAGGTCACAGATAAGACATTTTAGCAGTAGATATAAACACATTATAGAAATGTCCACCTTCTAGCTCACAGGTGAGATATTTTAGTAGTAGATCTAAACAGTATAGAAATATCCACCGTCTTCTAGGCCACAGGTAAAAGATTCATACAATAGCAAAATTATCCCCGTTCTTCTAGATCACAAATAATAAATTTCAACAGTGCATGTTCTTTTATGTCACAAATAAAAGATCTCAGCAGTAGCTGTAATAAACCCCAAGAAATGTCCACGTTCTTCTATGTCACAGTTGAGGTATTTCTACAGTAGATGTAATTGCATTTATGAAATGTTCAACAGTAAAATATAATAATTGATATAGCATAAGTTCCCTTGAAATTAATTACTGAAACGCAGTGAGTTGTTTGAACTTTCCTTTATTATTAAGGAACTGGGAGAAAGGAAATTAAGACCGGTGTTGGATTTATTCATCACATTATGTTAACTTTGCTAAGAGTGGCCAAAGTTTGCACTGCGTCGGACTATGTCTGCACGCTGCCAGGAGTGACCAAACTTCATAATTAGTTTGGACAAGGCCTGAACTTTCCCAGGAGTGATCAAACTTCAGCACTGGGTTGGATAAGGCCTACACAGTTATTAAAAAAATTCATCAATTAACTACTATTAGATTAATGGTTTAAAAAATATAGGCTATACATAAGTATTCACAAATTAATAAACATAGCAGCTACCCATTTTAAGCAAAACTGTCGGAGCCATTTTTAAAATGTTCAAATTTTGTTTAAATCCAGTCTCGATAAAACACCTTCAAACCAATATTTTCCCGAAAAACAGGTACTGTACATAGTTTTATTTGTCTTGTCCAACACTCACCACGTATCAGTTTTAAATAAAATAGTTGGAGACATTTTTCAAAAATCTCAAACTTTCAAAAATCACTTGTCGGTAACTACCCTTCAACGAATAACTTTCTCAAAAAACTAGTATACAATGTAAAGTGTTATTTTTATGGTCAAATACTCACTATATATCCATTTTAAACAAAATCGTTGAGCCATTTTCGAAAAATTGGGAATTTTCAAAATTCCCTTATAGTAAACTATCCTTAATTCAATATCTAAGTTAGCGTATAACCCGAACGGGTAGTAAGACGCGGTGCTAAATATTAATATTATTAATATCTAAGTTAAAATATATGGTACGGCACACCGCACAGACTTTCTCTCTCTTTCTATAAACTCCTAAGATTTCTGAACGGAATAATGTACATTGTATCATCACCACTCCACATAAGAACACGCATAAAATAATATACAATAATATAGAATCAATGAGAAAAGAGGCGCATCTTTGTCCACCTAAGAGCATTTCAAACAGTTTAATGTCTTCCACAAGGGTCAACACTTCGTATTAAAATTTCGATTTCTGGTTAAAATTTTAACATTTTATAAGGTGTTGCAGATCTTCAAGTCATCGCATTGATATTTAATTATTCATTTATACATTTTGACCAATAAAAAATGTAAATATTGACTATTGAGTCTAAAATGGAGATAGATCATTGCTATGCAAACATTTCTCCTAAGAGATTTAAGGAAAAATAACATACTTTTTTAGATACTTATATTTAATTACTCTATGGCATTGGAGAATTATTGCGTTAAGACTTAAGTAGTATATGTTTACAACTAAAGCTCACAAAATTGTATTAATATATTTGCAAATATCTCAGAAACTGTTGCTTTTATAAAAATATATGTCAAATAAAAGTTTTTTATTTCTAATAGTCCTACAATTTTGCAATGATAAGTTGTTTAGTTTCTCAAATAGTTGTGGAGATACGGAAATTAACGCTTCTGTAATGTACCCTAAAAATCATTTTCATAGGAAAATGAAAATAGCCAGTTTATTTATAATCTTAATCAACGCCTAGATACAAATTTTAATCAAAATCGTTTGAGCAGATTTTGAGAAAACCAAATTTTTCTCTTTTCGCCCTTCAGTAAACTACCCTTAATTTTAAGTTTTTATAGACACACAGACAGACGGCATTGCAAAGACTATTTTTTAGGGTTCGGGGGGTCATGAGACGTCGACATCCATCAACATTTCAGGTTAGTTTTTTTTACGATCGCAATACTTAAGCTTTAATGTCCAAAAAGTTAAAAATATATATATAATTGCGTATAGATTGAAAATTATTGATTTTATAAAAATATGTTTCGAATAAAATATTTGTATTATAAATATATATACATATTTGTAATGCTAAGTAATTTCATATCTCAAATAGTTTCGGAGCTATTATAAAAAATGTTAATTTACGCATCAGACCGGAGCCCTTAAAGCCATTTTGCCGAAATATTGAGAGTAGCCATTTTGTTTGGAATATTTATTAATGTTCATAAATGAAATTTAATCAAAATCGTTAGAGCCGATTTTGAGAAAATCGACTTTTTCTCTTTTTTCCCTTCAGTAAACTACCCTTAATTTTAGGGGTAGATATCCAATTCCAAAAACCCCTCGGGGCAACCCTATGAAAACCCTAGATATCAAGTTTCAGCTCAATCGGTAAAATAGTTTAGGCTCTAGTTGGAGGTACAGACAGACAGACAGACAGACAGACAGACAGACGGAAATTCAAAAACCACTTTTTCGGATTCAGGAAGTCATGAAACGTCAAAATTCATCAAAATCTCGAGTTCGATTTTTTTGACGATCACCATACTTTCTCTACCTGTAAGATAGAGAGAAAGTAAAAATATCAAGATTAAGCAAGATTCATTAAACCTTTTCATATCTATGTTCAGGGACAGACAGACATGAAAACGGGCAGAATTGTTATTTCCACTTTTTTTGGGTCTAGGTCGAAAGTTTTCTCGATTACAATATTTTATCTTTATATGATAAGTAAAATGTGTAACTGCACTTCTTGTCTAGTCGAATGAAATGTTAATTTGGCCCTCATTAATAAATTTATGGCAATTATATTACGTCACACTACATGCTCGGGTTGTAGGCAATTAGGCTAATGTGGTAGGCATGAGGAAATTAGAATTTACGAAGATAAAATTTACCCGTACTTACGTGGATATAAAGTGTGAAACCATTCAGAGAAAAACACTTTCAGTGTATCTGATCTAGATAACAACCCCCACCTCCCCGTCAACAGTAGCTTCACATTTGTCACGTACCCACCGGTGCGGGTGGCCATAAACTATTTTAACATCACGTCTTACTACCCATTTGGGTTACACGATTGTGTACTAATTACGCCAATAAATTTTAGGGACTAGCAAGGTTATATTTAGAGGATGTGTACCCGCATTTACGTGGAGGTAAAGTGTAAAACCATTTAGGAAAGAAAAACACCCTCAATACACCCGACTGGGATTCAAACCTTGATCTCCCCGTCATCTGCAGTCTAGTCTACTGCTAAAGTAGCGCCTTATACCATGCGGCCACAGAAGTGGTTTTCAATTAATCAATTGGTTAGTTAATTTAGGGATTAACCTACTTTTCTGGTGATAAGGTAAAATTGAAAATTGTAATAAATAAAAATATAGCTTTAGATAGAGAGAGAAATTCTAGGAAATACAGCTCGAATCAGACGTCGCATCGTGATGCTGTTTTCCGTATTATACTTTAGAAAACAGTTGAATTGAGACCTGTGAAATCATTTTAGCATATGTTTAAATGTATAATAAAACTGAGAAATATTATTTTGAAATGAAAATAAACTTTTAATTTGTCCCAATTTCATTCTTGTCAAAATAAGAATGTAGAAATAAACCACACCTACCTTTTTAAGGTTCGGCCGTTACCTTAATATATTTTCCCGGTTAATCAAACGTGAGATGGGCTTTTAAAGAAATAGCACTGTGAGATCAATTAACAGGTGTAGTAAAAAAGTGAGCTTAGTGCAATATAATAATCAGGGCTTAGCACAATCTAACAGGTAAGCTTTTTATTGTAATTACTACGTTTAAACCCACGCTTGTGGGCCCGCGTAGCCTAATAAATGTTAATCTCATATAGTTTGTTTTACTAATGTTGGGGAGGTTGGGGTTTGAATCCCGACCAGCGGTACTGAGGGTGTTTTTACGCCATATTTCACTACCCATTCGGGCTACACGCCCTTTCCACTCTTCTTTTCACAAAGATTTGGGTACGTTTCATCTTAATACTCCACTGTCCACATCCCCAACCCTTCAGTGTAGCTGAATGAGTATAGCTCGGACGGATAGTAAGACGCGGACCAAAACAAAATATATTACACACTAAATACCATGGCTATTAACTCCTTAACTTAAGAAGTAAAGACGATAGAGGATTGTTATAGAGGAAGTGCACCGCATTTCATGGAGAAAGGTAGGAAAAAACACAGCTATAAACCACATCTGGAACCCGCGCCTCCTACACAGATCACTCTGTTGGAATTAAAACCTTGATCGGTCCAGAGCCCAAAATCTAGAGTTTTACGAGACTGATACTTTAAACCGTGTGACCACTGGTTTAGTTGGATCTCCATGGGAAGAGCCTTTCAGAAGGTGTAGAAAATGAATTTAGAGCGGTGGTTCTCAAAGTGTGCCGCGAAATTCTCAACGTTATGTTATTGTTGATAAAAAAAATACATTTCGATAAATTTTTAAAAAGAATTAGGAAGAATATGTTCAAAAACTTTGATTTATATTTAATTTCAAAATAAGTTAATGGCTTATAATTAAAGAATTGAGTAATTAATGAAGGAATTTAGTTTGCCATGTCCAACATAAAATTTCAATTCATGATCGAATAAAGAAAAACCACGCATTTCCTGTTCAGCTGAAATAATTTTGTTCATGAGCATGGACAAGTCTCCCGTTGTGTCGCCAACTTACCGTTCAGTGTGCCGCAAGAACTCACGATAAAAAAAATAGTGTGCCGTGAACAAATTAAGGTTGAGAACCACTGATCTATACTAGAGCAACACCCGCCATTGTCTATAAGTCACAAAAGTTTTTTTTTAAACCTATAAAAATAAAATATCAAAAATAACAGTAAAAGAACTCGTAGCTTGACGTATAAATAAATGAAAGCAGATTTAGTAACGCTTTGAAATGTAAAATAAAGTTATTCCTATGGTGAGCAAACAATAGACCCTATAATATTCTAAATCCCCAGGTAAAACTTTTTAATTTGTAAGTCATTGTGTCCATATTATTATTATGACACCTGTGTAAGATGGAAACATTGATTAATATCATAGCTACTCGCCTCTGTGTCCACATAGTCTAAGTCACCACTGTCGTGTAAGACTATATTGTTGATAACAGAGAGATTAGGGTTCGAATCCCGGTCGGGTGTACTGAAGGTTTTTTTCCTAAATGATTTTTCACTCTCTTTCTCCACGCAAATGTGGATACACTTACTCTAAATACAACCTTCCTCATCCCTATATCATTAGCGTAATTGATACATATGCGTATAACCTGAACAGGTAATAAGACGCGGCAGAAAAAATTATATATATAGCTTTATAGATCTATATAATCAAAGCTGTAAAAAATTGGTTAAGCCGCCAGAGGAGTTAAGAGAGAGGTAGTTTTTGAAAAAAACACCTATTTTGGGGTGTATGAATACATAAAACGTAATTCATTGTTTAAATCCTTACATTTGTTTTCACAATACCAAGACTTAACTTATGTTAACATAATGTATAGCAAAAATCGGGTTGGTCAATCTTAAATAAACATGTTTTAGTTTTATTTTACTCCATTAAAACAGGGTTACCAACAACAGTTCAAACACAATAGTTCGTACCTATCATTGCAATCGAGTACAAGAATTAGTCCGACCAGGAAAAAAAAAAGTTGACAGTGTACTCTTGATTTTTTATCTCCAGCCTCCCCCTGTTTTTTTAACTTTTTTTCATTGACTCATTTTTATTCTCTCTTTATGTATTCCATTCCTGTACTAACAGTTCAAACACACGTTCTCATTCGTGTGGTACTTTTTTCCTATTCCACCCCCCACGAAAAAAAAAATCCTCTCTTCATCCCCCTCTTCTCACTCCGATTCACCGTCTTTCCAGCTTCCCCTCCTCCCCATCTATCGTTTTTCTTTGAACAAGCACAAAAATGTACGAGTCTGTACACATTGAGGGCGGGCGCGCACCGGTCCGCAGGGATGATAACACAACACAAGCGAAGAGCGAGGGGGGGTAGAAAAAAATATATATATTCCCTCTCTCACTCATTCTCTTCGATTTTCATTCCTAATTTGATTTGTCGTAATTCCACGTTGTCGGGAGGTCCCTGAGGATTACCAGGGAGAGAGAAAGGGACTCATTAGTTCCTCAAACATTGCCTGCTGGTCCCATCCGACTCCCCCCTGTCCCCCGCAGCCCACCACCTCAACCAAACTCATACACTTGATGTCATGTGACGAACGGTCCGATACACTGCTAGGGAACTGTCACCCCGTAGAACAAATGAATGTTCGCGTGGAATATCGCGAGACTAACAAACACCGTCGTCGTTTCTACGCAAACAAAACACTGTAGAAATGCGTTTTGGTTATTCGTTTCCGGTTTGAAGACTGGCCGTCTCGTGTATAAGTGGTTTTATTGATACCTTAGTATTATTATAAATTCCAAAAGGAATATTTTAACATGAACTTACCCGCATAGATAGGCATGAAGGTCAAATGTTTGGCTCATCTAGTTTGCTCCTAAATGACACCTCACTCTGCCTCCACACAAATATTAGTATATTATCCACTCTAAATTATTATGTATATAATATATATTAGCACCACGTCTTACTACCCGTTCTTATGTACTAATTACGCTAATGTATTAGGGATGATGGAGGTTGAATTTAAAGAACGACTTTTAGAAGGCAAGGTTGAATAAAAGATAAGCTTAGGAAGAAGGATTCAAATATTGGATGAGATACAGGGCGCATTGGCGATATAAATTTACTGACAAAAGGAATGGATTATTATTATTATTATTCAGCACCGCGTCTTACTACCCGTTCGGGTTATACGCTTATAGTACTAATTACACTAATGGATTAGGAATTGGGAAGGTTGAATTTAGAGAAAGTGAACCCGCATTTGCGTGGAGGGAGAGTGGAAATTCATTTAGGAAAAACCACCCCCAGTTCACCCAACCGAGATTCGAACCTCGATCTCCCCGTCCTCGGCGGCCGAGCTCAACACGACTAGCGCGTTAGCCAACTACTCCACCGAGGCGGGTACAAAAGGAATGGACTTGTCATAAGACAGAACACCTAATAATATATAATAATAATAATAATAATAATAATAATAATAATAATAATAATAATAATAATAATAGTAATAGTAATAATAATAATAATAATAATGCGGAAAAACCACTTTTACTTGAATTTTTAGTTTCTTTTTCGAACTATAGCTACTAACGTATCACTTGAAATCTGGACCCATTCGTTGAGAAAAAAATACACCCATCTGTGGTAGCCTAGTGTTTAACCACTCTGGTTTAATCTCAAGCAGGGTAAAATGAATTAGTAGGCTTATTTGTTCCGCTAGATTTAAATATAACATTATAATATAATTATGTAGGACCTGCTTGTGGTCTAATTGTCACACCCATGCTTTGTGCTTCAGACTATTTTCCTCGTTTATGCACTAGTCTTACTATAGTTTGTATTATAGTTTTTGGAGAGAATTGTCTAAGTTAGTAAAAAAATGTTTAAAACGTGTCAAAAACTCACAAATGTGTTAAAAAGAACTAATAAGATAGATTATATTAAAACGATTCAGTATTCAATTGTTTACACTGCCACCTAAAAAGATTACCAGTGAAATTTGTGTTAAAATATACCACCAGCCTTTGCACTTAACAAATTAACTCCAACTCACCTCCACATAAAAGGCTAGTCAAGCAGTAGACCACGTTAAACTGAAGTTTAAGCTTGAGGTTGTATTAAACCTCAACTTAGTTAACTAGTACTTTAACGGTTAACCTGATATTGAAACATCGGCCCTTAGTATTAGTATTTAATTATAATTTCACAATTTCGTGAAGCAATTTTGAAAATATTGTTTTGTCCTCTCACTTAGTAATCGTTCTAGATCACCTAAAAAACTCCTTTTTTTTTTAGTAAACTAATTCGTTCATAATAGAACTGACTCGATTGTCTTTTGTTGTAATTCCCTGCTCCGGCGTCGGTAATCTCTCTCGCCTCTCGCAGTAATCCCGCAAGGCAGCGCCAGTGTCGTCACACGGTTAATCCAGGACGCAAGTCCGTGTATGATTAAAAGTAGCAAGCGCGCGCTAGGATTGTCAAACGCATTCGTGTGAACTTATCATTTCTCCTGAACGGGAGAGTCAAAGCATTGGCGGCGTCTCCGTCACGGTACACTTGCCGCTGCGTAGGTTGACCTTTACCCCCTCAATCATGATATCTGTGCCAACCTGTTTATTTTTAATTATTATGTTTAGCTCGAGGGATCAGTGTGCATGTGGACTAAATGTCAGACTCTTCTAGACTGGTTTGCCGGCGACAGGATGGCTGGGTTTCAAATCCTGATAGGGTGTGCTGACGTTTTATCTTCCTTAAATTATTTTCACTCTCCCACTATAAAAATGAGGATACGTTTTCTCTCAATTCTACCTTTCTCATCTACTACCACATTCACGTAATTACAATTATTATAATTCACTTCGGTGGTTGAGTGGTCTAAGGCGTCCCTCTCGCAATGGACTGGGCTGTCTATGACACGGAGATCAGGGTTAATATCCCGGTCGAGATTACTAAGAGTGGTTTTATTTTTTTTAATTACTCTCTCCATGAAAATGTGGCTACAATTCCTCTAAATTTAATTTTTTCATCCCTAACATATTTGATTAATTAGTAAAATACATAATATGCTTATAACATGAACTGATAATTAGTTAGACACGGTGACAAATTTATAAATAAAATTGTATTATATAATCCGCAGACAGAGTACAAAATAAAATTGTTGTTGTTATTATTAATGGCTCAATCTAAGAAGTATGGAATAGTTTGTTTAGAGGAGGTGCACCCACATTAGCGTGATGAGAGGATGATAAAACAACTGTGGTGAATCCTACTTGGAAAAACTCCTTCCATACACTCAGACGAGATTTAAATCCTGATCTCCCCGTCACCAGCAATCCAGTATGTTGTGAACGTGCCGCCTTGGGCCACGTGAACACCGGCACTGGTAATCCACCTGCTTAAGTTTGTCGAAGCTCTTACGTCAGTTCTAAAAGTTACTAGACTTAGGGCCCGCTCCCACTATTTCGGACCGACACTTTTGGTCGTCTACCGGCTGCCGGAGCCCTCTGTCCACACTATGTCGGACTGACACTTTTGTCGTCTACCGTCTATCGGAGCCCTCTGTTCACACTATGTCGGACTGACACTTTTGGTCGTCTACCGGCTATCGGAGCCCTCTGTTCACACTATGTCGGACTGACACTTTTGTCGTCTACCGTCTATCGGAGCCCTCTGTTCACACTATGTCGGACTGACACTTTTGGTCGTCTACCGGCTATCGGAGCCCTCTGTTCACACTATGTCGGACTGACACTTTTGTCGTCTACCGTCTATCGGAGCCCTCTGTTCACACTATGTCGGACTGACACTTTTGGTCGTCTACCGGCTATCGGAGCCCTCTGTTCACACTATGTCGGACTGACACTTTTGTCGTCTACCGTCTATCGGAGCCCTCTGTTCACACTATGTCGGACTGACACTTTTGGTCGTCTACCGGCTATCGGAGCCCTCTGTTCACACTATGTCGGACTGACACTTTTGTCGTCTACCGTCTATCGGAGCCCTCTGTTCACACTATGTCGGACTGACACTTTTGGTCGTCTACCGGCTATCGGAGCCCTCTGTTCACACTATGTCGGACTGACACTTTTGTCGTCTACCGTCTATCGGAGCCCTCTGTTCACACTATGTCGGACTGACACTTTTGGCGGTCTACCGGCTATCGGAGCCCTCTGTTCACACTATGTCGGACTGACACTTTTGTCGTCTACCGGCTATCGGAGCTCTCTGTCCACACTATGTCGGACTGACACTTTTGTCGTCTACCGGCTGCCGGAGCCCTCTGTTCACACTATGTCGGACTGACACTTTTGTCGTCTACCGGCTATCGGAGCCCTCTGTTCATAACTGCTGTCAATTCAGTCCAGTACAGTTGACTCCGTGGCTGCGATGGATTACGACGAAGAGCTGGTTGTAATGTGGTACTTTTATAATTAAAGACGGAAGCAAGTGAAAAAAAGAAAATATTGGGTGTACCAAGTCCTTGCTGAAAGAATTTCTCTAAGGGCATACCAAACAAGTAGGATTAGAATTTTGGGATTTATTTCAACCTCCATGATAGCAAGTTAAAAACCTTAAACAAATTAACACACAAAATAACAAATGATCTGTAAGCAAGGTCCTATTTGCGTGTGCAACTCTACTACTGAGTGTGGTCGGCATTGCTGGTCGACACAAGTGTGAACTGCGCAATACACATCCTACAAGCGAGTAACTACCCACATACACTTTTATCGGGTCAGAATATAATATGTGAGCAGTTCCATATAAATAGTACAGTCAGTGTCGGCCCCAACACTTTTATCGGGTCAGAATATAATATGTGAGCAGTTCCATATAAATAGTACAGTCAGTAGCGTCCCCAACACTTTTATCGGGTCAGAATATAATATGTGAGCAGTTCCATATAAATAGTACAGTCAGTAGCGTCCCCAACACTTTTATCGGGTCAGAATATAATATGTGAGCAGTTCCATATAAATAGTACAGTCAGTAGCGTCCCCAACACTTTTATCGGGTCAGAATATAATATGTGAGCAGTTCCATATAAATAGTACAGTCAGTAGCGTCCCCAACATTTTTATCGGCCCGATAAAAGTGTCGGTCCGACATAGAAGGAATGGACCTTTACTTTCAAGTAGGGCATTCAAGTGACATAACCGAACCGGTGGGTACCCGTCTTATCCGGTTGTTCGGTAATGGGTTCTAACCAATTACCAAGTGTGCCGTGATGTTCTTTTCCCGAATGGCTCCCCGTTATATTTCCACATTAGTGCGGGTACACTTCCTCTAAATTATACCTTCCTCATTCTTATCTCATTAGTATAAATAAGCGAAGAGCATGAGAGTAAAAGGTACACTTTTGACACTCCCGCCCATGTATTTTTCCTTCGTATTCCTGTTATTAGATGTTTTATTATTTATACTAAACAAACACAACACATAGGCTAGTTAGTAGTCCAGGAATATTTTTAAACCATCAAACATCTTTAAAAAAAGCTACATATTAAAAAATACGTTGGGAAGGAGGGGCGTAACTTCTTTGTTGTCTCGATTACTAGAACTCTGTGACATTTTAGGCAGACTACGTCTATTCCAGACTCTCGGAACTATTGGCCGTATATTTATCTAATCGATATTCAGACGTCAGCCAATTCCCCATTTAATTTGAACTTATAGATTTAGCACCGCGTCTTACTACCCGTTCGGGTTATACGCTTAAGTACTAATTACACTAATGGATTATGAATTGAGAAGGTTGAATTTAGAGGAAGTGAACCCGCATTTGCGTGGAGGGAGAGTGGAAAACAATTTAAGGAAAAACCACCCCCAGTTCACCCGACCGAGATTCGAACCTCGATCTCCCCGTCCTCGGCGGTCTGGCTCAACACGACTGGCGCGTTAGCCAACTACGCCACCGAGGCGGGTAATTTGAACTTATAGTTATTTGTATACCGGGATACTTGTTTTTAGCACCACGTCTTAGTACCCGTTCAGGTTACACGTCTATGTACTAATTACACTAATGGTTTAGGGAATAGGAAGGTTTTTAATTGAGAGGAAGTGCACCCAAATTTGCGTGGAAGGAGAGTGGAAAAAACATTTAGGGAAAGCCACCCTCAGTGCACCAGACTGGGATCGAACCCTGATCTCCCCGTTTTTGGCAGTCTAGTTCAACACGAGAGTAGCGCGTTAGACCACGTGGCCACCAAAGCGGATACCGGAATACTGATTGACCCCGAAACTAGACTATAAGCTCAGGCGCCGTGCCATGCGTTACGAATAGACAAAAAAGTTTTGGTTTTCTTTTTAATCAACCCTTGTTTTGGTGACTATAGAATCATGTAGGATCGGCGTATACAGCTCTCTTTGTGGAGAAAAAATATTTTTTATTTATTTGTGTGTGTGTGTGTAAAAAAATTGCCCTCGCTGACAGGATGCTTTGAAGTCCTTTAATCTGCAGAGCGAGTGTCAGGGCGAACTTTGACCATAAACCCCGTGCGCGCAGTGTAAGGGCAGTCGAGCTGTTTTTTCAACTCTCACCCCTCAGTTTACTTTTTACCCTACGTACTCGGTAGCTCTCCTAGCTACGTAGAAACAAACTTGGCTGATGAGTTAATACCACCCTCAACTCTCCCATGCGTGGGCTTCTAAAAATATTCTGAAACCCTGGCTGCATTTAGCAAACACCATATCATCATCATCATGAGAATCATCCATCAGAAGGGCGCATTTCATTATCAAGGTTTGCCACACAGATAGCGTTCCTAATTCTGATTAGGAAGGCTTAGTTAAATCTTGGTTGAATGCGCTAGGGTAGAGTTTTACTGTATAGTATGCATTTTTACATCGCTTCTCTAAACAAGTTAAATGAATTTACCTTCCTTATCCTTTGCCCTTAAAAGCAAGCCACAAATAACCTTGCTTCAAAAAGGTAACCTCCGGTTTCGTGCTTTCGAGAATTGCATCTTAATATTTACCTTATTATTCGACATAATAATATGATAATTCCCAGACGTGTTAAACATTTAAAGTTAGAAATGATTAAGTGATGAACGACAAATCCGACGTGCATACTAACTTAACAACCATTCATACTAATTACCATAGCCTTATTTTCAATTAGCTCACCGCAGAATAATTCACTTCAAATCTATCTTTGATACTACATATATTTAGTATATTATATATAGGGGCGCTGAAACGTTTTTTGACCAAAGGTGGGAAAATATGACGTTATGTAAATACTAAGCTTTCTTTTTAGCATCGCGTCTTACTAACCGTTCGGGTTATACGTTTATGTAATAATTACGCTAATGGTTTTAGGGAGCAGAAAGGTTATATTAATAGGAAGTTTACCCTCATTTGTGTGGAGGAAGAGTGGAAAACTATTTTGGAAAAAACACCCTCAGTACACCCGACCGAGATTCGAACCTCAAGCTCCCCGTCATCGTCATTCTAGCGTACTGAAATAGTAGCAAGTTAGACCACGTGTCCACCGAAGCGGTTTATGTTAAGTAAAACTAAGGTACGATAACGTAACCTAGCACCACTACAACTGAGCCACCACTAATTGATAGGCTCTCTGTGTACATGTGATGTATATATATATATATATATAAATTATTAATAGCTATAGTAATCACTATTTCAGTCAAATTCTTTGTTTTAATGTAGTCATAATGTTATTGATCAAAACATCAGACCTTGCTTATAAATAGGCAAATCTTATTTTCCTTTTTTCGACATAGCTACAAAACAAGGTACTTGTTGGACTCATGTGTGTACATTAATAAATTTTAAGCCATGCAAATAAAGGATGAGGCCCACCTATAATATATGAGTTGATCGCTGATAAGCACTCAGAAAATGGCGTCATTCTTGTATAGTTTGGTTTGCTGAGGATGATTAAGCTAGTCTGATTACCCGTATAATGGAATCGTGATCAAGCTATTCTGATTACCTATATCATCGTGTGAGTTAAATTTACATTCTCACATTTCTTTTAATATATCATGATCACAAAGCAACATTTTATTTGCAAATTATATACACTACATAAGTTATTATAAAATTAAATAATACACACACACACACACACACACACACACACACACACACACACACACACACACACACACACACACACACACACACACA
>CABFWO010002072.1:0-15298 GCA_902155825.1 Timema genevievae | reverse complement strand
ATACATACATACATACATACATACATACATACATACATACATACATACATACATACATACATACATACATACATACATACATACATACATACATACATACATACATACATACTCCCACCGTTCCCTTACAACGTTCATACAACTTAAAAAACAACTCCGTATTTAATCCATCCTTACTAACTTTCTCCACACTTCCCTATCCTTGCATACTCCCTTTGCTTTTACAACATCCATACACCGAGCTTTTTATTCTTAAAGCACTAATATATAATAGATTTATAAAAATGTAAAGTACTTTCATCTCACATTAAAGTCGTTTTAGTTAATAAAAAATAATTCTCACTATTTATACAATTATATATAGAAATAATGATCCGTACTACATTTTTATTTTGGACAATCATTGCAAAAGAGTGGGTCGTTTTAAGTTTGGTTCATAATCAAAGGATTAAGATCTTAGACGTCTGCACTATTCATGTACGATGCACACTTTTAGATTGTTTTGAGTGCTATTATTAACAATTATTGAAAACTAACAAAACAAGTTGAAACAACTATAAACGTCGGTTAAAGTGTCCACTAACGGAGATAAATAGGTCATTTTAACGCCAATATTAAAACATTAGGCCCGTAGTTAAATTAATTACGTTTATATCAACTATTTAAAGAATAAATTAAAACATATGTGTATACAAAATTACTGAAACCTCAAATTAAATAAGAAATAATTTTATAATTAATGGAATATCATATTTTATAATGGGTTGAAACAAATGGCTTTCCTCATAGAAATACTTAATAAATTAATAATAGTGCCAAATTTAATAACGGGTTTGAATAAATAATACTCTACACACAAACTGTTGTGAGTTGTTACAATGTAGCGTTGATTTATTACCTGAGGCCTGCTGCGGTAGCCGCTTGGCCTAAGGCGTCACTCTCGCAATAGACTAAAACTGCCGATGACAGGAGGATTGGGGTTCGGATCCCGGTCAGGTGTACTGAGTGTGTATTTTTCCTAAATGATTGTCCAATCTGCCTCCATGCAAATGTGGATACCCTTCCTTTAAGTTCAACCTTCCTTATCCCTAACTCATTAGCGTGATTAGTACAAATGCGCATGACCTGAACAGGTAGTAAGACGCGATGCTAAAAAAAGATCCTAATTATACATTAAAAAACTTTTTTCAATTACGAAGCCAATTTTAGTTCTAAAAGATAGAAAACGATCAAACGATTGATCCCTTTAGTCCTACTAGGCAATCATATCCAAGAGAAACTTGGAAAACAGGTTGAAAGTAGCTGAGGCACTAGAGGATAATTATACCATCCCCCATGAGGTCACAAACTATCTGACATTTTCATGGATATTAAATGAGAATTTTGGCAGGTCTGGGATGTTAATTTTAACTTTACACCACCACCCCTTACCCCCTGTCCTGTTTTCCACCCCAGCACTCACGAGTCAAAAGTGAATGAGTGGAGGAATGAGAGTGGTATGGAGGAGGGGGGGTGTCTATGACCGCAATAATTACCAAGTGTATGCAATATATTGCGGTGTGGCATGTACGTAGCGATAAATATCGCATATTCAATGTTGCAGCCATAGCACAGAGCGGTTTAAATAATTAAACAACCTTGTATGGGTTTGTTGTGTGCTGTATGTGTGTGTGATAACTAATGTGAATATGTCTGTATTATTAGTAGGTTGTAAAATGTTGCCTAACAGTTTTGTTTTGGTTCAGTTGCAGTTTGGTCGATAAAAACAACAACAAAAAAACTCCCTCGCTTACTGTCATATGGGCTACTGTTTCAATATTTTATTTGCTTTTTTGTAATACGGATAGACTTTGATTTTACCTGGCTAAGCTATAAAAAGCAATGTGGTAAAAAATAATGTTTTATAGCCTCAAAATAAGTTTAAAAAATCTGCCACACACAATTAGGTGTAATTTGTCGGACTAAATGTTAATTTGTTGGACTAATGCACACTTACTCTTTTTTGCTAATTCGTGCAGTTCGTTGTCTCTATAAAGAGCATTGTAAATATGCCTTTATGTTTTGTTGGGTTTTTTCCGTTTCAATGTGGTATGTATGACTATCATGCAGCCAATTTGATAAAATGTTGGCCGTTGATAATAGTTCTTTGTCAATATCGTCATTTGGTCAAATACCACTTTTTTATTATTTAGAAGACACGTGTCATGTTTTTGAAGAGGGAAAAGATATGGATTAAATAGCTACAAAAGTTTTAAAATAAATTTTCCAAAACCCTTTTTTGGAAATATGCGGAGGTGAAGTGCAGATGTTTTATATAAAAAATAAAATTCCATTGTGTGAACCTGCAAGCAAGATATACCGACCGAGCGGCCGCCACCGTTCGCGATGATAGTGCCAACATTTGTGTATAGAGGGTGTAACGTGGTCAGGACAGCGAGATCTCTAGCGTTAATTTCAGTTTTCTTAACCAGAGCTGATACTTTTTAATTCAAGTAGCTCCTCATTTGTCGTCGTGATGCTAAATTTGACTCCGTTGCAGACCCACTGTTTCTTTTTTACATCCATTCTTGTTTGCCGCCTGTGGCCTGGGTCAGTGTCGTATTCAAGCCATATATTTTTCCACTATCAGCTTGCTAGGCCTGTCGCAGCTTCATATGACTTAGGGCCAGTTTCATAGTCAGATTTAGTACGCCTAAAGTGCGAGTCGATACTAAATACAGGACGACACCTACCTAGACCAAAATGGAATGGGCCAGTTTCGCATATGAAACTAGCCCATTCCATTCAATTTCAGGTAGGTGACGTCTTGTATTTAGTATAGCGCCGCACTTGAGGCGTACTAAATCTGACTATGAAACTGGCCCTAAGACTAGGACAGGCACAACATCCAGTCCCCAGCCAAAAAGAGAGACAAAGAGTCTTGTTCGATTATAAGTTATGCCTAAAAGAATCTAATACTTGTATAAGGGTTTAGTTTTACTGATCACACACTATAAGACTATATATTTTATTCTGAAAATTGAAAAATGACACCTGAACACGGGAATTGAACCCGGGACCTTTGACTTAGTCCACCAATGATCTAACCACTGAGCTATCCAGGAATAGTCTCATGCTTAGGGTCATTCTTCACTCATATTTTAAGGCAGAGTCTATGAAGGACGTGTGGAAATCGTCGGCTACATTTTATGTTAAGCATGATGTTCAAGGAAACTTAACTACTATCCGACCTAGACGACACATACAGACACTAGCATTAAATTATTTCACACAGCATTCAGCATCCAACCAGGATTTACTGGGTCTAAAATTAGCCTCCCTTGCCATTTAACCACAAAGACGATTTTTATCAGACTTAGTTTAACAGTCTATTAAGTTAAACCAACTGAAAATCTATCAATGCTTAATTTGACTGATTGCCTTTATCATTGGCCTATAGCTACTTGTACCTCCCCCACAATCTCCTACAAATATTCTAGGTATTCCTGGGAACATTTTGATCTAAAATATAGCATACCCGTTATATGGTTGACCGAAATAATATCTTCCTGGCATGCAAAACGTTTTCAATCTACCTCCACAACCGTGAACTTTACCGTGAATTTTGTAATAATATTTCATAACAAGCCCAACAATAGTTCATTTGAAACCAAATAATTTAAATACAAATTTAAAACATAAAACTAACAATCACATGTTATCAGATTATTTGAAAGTTTAAGGAGAAAATTGGAAAGAGTGTTGTTGGATGAGAGTATCATTTGACATGGTTAATGAGTTTTAAAATGTAGGAACAATTTTAACTAGTAATAACAATATTAATTTGGAAATTGAGAGAAAAATACAGTCGGGATATGCATGCTTTTACTCGGTCGGTAAGTTGTTGACATCTCGCCTGCTATTATTATTATTATTAGCACCGCGTCTTACTAACCGTTCGGGTTATACGCACTTACGCTAATGTGCAATGGTAGGATGATTGTGAGATGAAATGGAGGAGCTACAGTTTAACGTGGAATCCGAACCACGGTGGAGGCCTGGCATTCCTCACATTCACAAGTTGTGATTAATACACGTATTGTCAGAGGGGAAGGAAGGGTTTGGCAATCAGATAAATCTGTGCCGGGACCGAGGATTGAACCCCAGACCCTCAGCACAGAAGTCAGACACCTTACCCCTAGACCACCAGGTCACCTACATCTCGCCTGCTGTTCAGGAATGTATTATTCAAGAAAAAAAACCAATAATTGTACCTGTTGTTCTCTATGGGTGTGAAGGGTGGTGTCTTAACTTATATGACGAAAACCAATTTAGGGTGATCGAAAACAAGTTGCTTAGGAAGATATTTGCTCTAAAAATGGATGAGACGTCTGGGGAGCGTAGGAGTTTACATAGTGATGAGTTACATAACCTGTACTCCTCACAATACATTATTAGGATAATTAGGATAGTTTCGTTGATTACGGTGGGCAGGACATGCAGCGCCAATGGGAGATTCTGTAACCCTGTTCATTGTACTGACTGGCTAACCCAATGAGAAGAAACCATTGGGAAGACCTAGACGCAGATGGGAGGATAACATTGGAATGGACCTGAATGAGATAGCGTGTAATGAGGTGGACTGGAAAGGACTATCTCAAGATAGGGATAGTTGGTGTACTTTTGTAGAAGTAGTCATTAACTTTCAAGTTCCTAATTTCTTTGAGTAAGTAAGATGACAGGGAAAATGTTGTAGTTTGTTTAACTTAAGCAGAAATTTCGTGAACACACGTTCAGACAAAATAATAGTATTTGTTACCAACATAGCTTTGTTTTTGATGATTGTTTATGTAATGCGTTTTTAAAAATATAAAATAAAAATTAGATGCAACTCAATTCACCATTTTAACTAAGTACTTGCTTATATCCATAAAGAGACACCCATATTTTTATTTATTTATTTTAAAAATTAATGTAGTAGGTACTCAACTTTTTTTATTGTTGATTTAAGATGTTAGTTCCAAAGTCAAAGTGTATTTACAAGACGTATAAAACTGTAAAAAAAAAATATGACACAACTTTTCTAGTACTAGGTAAAGGGGATTTAAACCTTTTATCTTAAAGGAACATAATAACTAGAGTAAATTGTATATGAATGTGCCAGCAGTCACCTTTAGGGAGGAAATATCACATATGTGGTTCCACGGTCTAAGGCGTCAGTTTTGTAATATAGTGGATTGTCAGTTACCAAGAGATTGAGACTATAATCATGGATGGATGGACTGGGGTTAGTTTTTCACCTGTGATGTATTGCTGTGGTTTCCCAATTCATTTTCCTCTTTGATGTGGGCACATTCCGTCAAACTACCATTCTCATCATAAACCATAAATTAGTGCTTATATTAAAACGTATTTTTTTAAAAAGAGAAATGTGGAAAATGTAAGCACAGCGTGGCAGGGAAAACATTGACCATATTTGGGTATAAAACCGTGGCTTGTCTGGTCATAGTCCACCGTACTATCCAGGAAGCCAATCCTAACTAGCGAGCTTCCGCGTTGGAGGAAGAAACTGTTGAGCTATACGTGGAGTATCTGCTTTAAGTCTTCTCTACTGCGTGCAGGAAGGGGTGTAGTAGGGTAAGTCACAGAAGATGGTAGGGAGGAGGGTTGTTCTGTAACGCAGAGTGGAGGAGTCATTGATTAAAACTCGCGGTTACGTTACCGGCTTTAATGAAATCCGTGTAGGCGCAACTCCTGCCCTCTAATTACAACGTCACACACACACACACACACACACATATATACATGTGCACGCGCATGCGTGAGGGAGGTTTGGACACCGATCTTGGTTAAGATAGTATAATAGTCGGAGAGTTACCTCATCTAATCGAAGTTAAACTCAGATAAACGGTGAGAAACGTAATAGGTAGGCCTATACTCTAGTAATCGGAACAAGAAATGGGAACACTTCGTGCAGTCTTGCACAAATATATATATTAGCGCCGTGTTTTGCTACCCGTTCGGTTTGTACGCTTATTTACTAACTACGCTAATGATTTAAATTTTATGCATGAATAAGGTTACATGCATAGGAAGTATACCTACATTTGCGTGGAGGGAGAGTGGAAATCCATTTTGGAAAAACCACCCTCAGAACATCCGATCGAGATTCAAGCCTCGATCTCCCCATCATCGGCAGTATAGTCTACTGTGAGAGTAGCCTCTTAGACCATGCGACCACCAAGGCTGGTAAAAAAATAATTAGTTTCCAAATAGTGAGGGCCCCCTTATGCTGGAGGTACTAAGTAAGACAACTTCACTATAGGGGCCTGATTAACAAATCACTGAAAAGCTTTTCAGACGTCTATAAATTCCACGTTATAGCCAATAGGAAGTGTTTTGTTAGATAAAATATAGTTTGTGCAAAAATGAAGGTGGAACGTATCAAGATGACCCTATAGGATTACAAATCCTAAAATTTAAGTTTTATGATTTAAAGAAATGCCACAAAAAAGGTGAATTTAGCCAAATTTCAACGACGTTTAAATCAAAATGTTGCATTTTTCAGATAAAAGTAACTAGTTCGAAACATAGATCTAGCCTTGCACAAAACGAGACAAGTAATTTTTAATAGGTTCATAACTCTCCTTTTCACTATAAATACCTCGGAATTCAGATATTTTCCTTCAAGAAAGCGGCGCCCTTAAGGTAGGGCCTTCTCTATGGAACTTGTACTAGCCCTGTCCATTTTTTTAAAGTTATTAGTGAGACATATTCTTCTATTAATTGTAGTTGTTTGTATTTTAACGTAATCGTAGCTAATAGTGGTGGCAGCCGCACTCATAGGTAACTCACGTGACGATTACATTCCAACGTCGTTTGGGGTTTGACCCGAAATTTTCTCACACAATTGGCTATTGTATGGAATACAATGCCTCAACGATTGTTCTAACGCCTAATCTTCACATGCAGTTGAGCTACGAGGGATTTGGAGCTTCTTATAGGTGTAATTCTGGACACTAATAGCTCCACTTGCATAGAATAGTGATTTCGAACATTTTTTGTTTGGAGGGACACTTAAAACCCCTATTTGGCTGACACAAATTAGGTTCGACCGGGGTAAATTATAAAATAGACGTGCCAATCAATATAGTTAGTAAATAATAACTAACACATACTTTTTAATAAAATATTTCAAGAGGATTTAATGCCTATTTCTATTTACTAACTGTCCTTTGGTACTTGAACATTTTTTTATCAATATTCTCACTAACCTCACTTTTAGCATTATTACCGGCCCTCTTCTCTTAATATTCTTCGGATACACGAGTTGTCTTAACGTTGTATCTCCCCATTGTCCAAAAATTATTAGCAGACCGATAAAAAGAAATCTTTTGCAAATTTTGACTGAACCCTGGTTGAGAATCACTGGCATAGACAATAAACACCAAACAATAACACAGATTCTTTCATGATCAAAGGTCATGTAAATAAAGTACTAGACGACCCACGGCCTATCACCAAGTTGGTGGAAAATATACTCAAATATAAGGTAGGTCATGCATAGAAATATTAAACAGTAATACATTGACCAAGGGGAAAAAAAACTGTACACAAAGCTTTAGATGACCCACGGTCTAGCGCCAGGCTGGTGGAAAGGTAGGCCCTACTAACATATTATTATTATTAATATAGACCCATCGACACAGTGAGGTCATTAGGGCCTTGAGTAATATAAAAACATAGTAGAATCCCCATAGGGGAACCTACTAACATAGAAGTTGGGTCATGCATAGAGATAGTAACTATAAATACCTCAACCAAGGCTAGCAATACCATTAATAGCTAAAATACGAATAAATACTCTATTAAGGCAACCAATTCACTTTGAAGAAATATAATGTTATGTCAGTGTAAATACACACATATGAGTTAACACAATATGGTATTCATCACTAACTGAGAGTACAACAATACTCCCATTAGTGCCAGTTTTTTTTACCCATGCTCTCAATAGGCGTGTTTTATCGGTTGACTTGGTATCGATATTAACGAAATGTTTATGACCGAGAAGATGCCAGAGCTCAGTTTGGTAACACTTTCCTTGACCAGACTTAACAATATGGTTACGACCAAAGGGCAGAGAATTTGTGCGCCTATTTTAAAACAGCATCACTTCTTATGTTCGATTTAAAAGAGTATAACTTCGTAGTCAGTGGATTTTAAGTTTTTTAAATTAAAATGGACAGCAATTACTAGCTAAAAATACATGTCAGTAAGTAGTTACTTAAAAATCGTTTAGTTATGGATAAAAAAGAGTGTTATACGATCTAGGACTATTTAATAATACATGCGTACCTAATGTTTTCTAATGTTATTTATGGGAAGATACGTTTAGCTTACTATGTTATGCAAATATTAGGAATAGTATAAATAAGCTCCAATCTAACTAGGAATACAATTAAATGGCTTATTTTCAGTCGATTTACAGTATGTGTAATATGATTACATAAATTCACTTACCAGCTGTTAAATCTACTCTACCCCAACCGCCATTTTTGAATTATAAAAAAATGTCAAAATTGTTTTTGCGCTACACCTTGGTCAGGACCACTCGGTCGTAAACCCTCGATATCAAGACGTAACCAAGTCAATCGCGAAGACCTGCCTAATCAAAGTCCCGATTACACGTAGTAGTACACTTTTTTTTGCAGTCTACAATAATAACATTTTACTATATTATTAGCGTTATTTTAGAGGTATTGATAATATCTATTAAAAGTTACTGTTGCAGATCACATGGCAAGTATAAATATGTGAAAGCTTATATTTAATATCTTTTCTAGCTTCCAGATAAGACTCATCCTAAGAAAATTGAACTGCGCTTGGATCCCATTTTGTTTATTATTATTATTATTATTATTATTATTATTATTATTATTATTATTATTATTACTATTGATTTTTTCATGTGTCGAGCACGAATATCAAAGCGGACTCTCGCATGTATTTTAAAATCTATTTGTACAGTGCTGCTCTCTTCTAACGAAGTGTAGTACTTAACTTTAGAAAGTATGGCACTGCTCTCTATCAGCTAAATAGTATACTAAAAACAGCTCTCCCTCTGGCGTATAGGGATGACATTTAGTAAGTAGGTTGTGCAAATGATCAACTTGTAAATAAATGCCCAGTATAAATGAAGGGGTTAAATGAAATAAAATTTTTCCAAACACTACTAATATTTACTAAAAACAATAAACATTTAAAACGAATCACCCACAAAGCGCCATCTTACTTTAAAACCCTTCCCTCCCAAATCACAAGAGTAATAAAAACAGTAGTGTGAGTGGGCTAGCAGTGCCACAGTATTGTGAGGAAGCTAGCATTACCACAGTTGTGTGAGGGGGCTAGCAGTGCCACAGTAGTGTGAGGGGGCTAGCAGTGCCACAGTAGTGTGAGTGGGCTAGCAGTGCCACAGTGATGTGAGGGGGCTAGCAGTGTCGCAGTAGTGTTAATAGTCATTATCCTCTGTACTTTTCAATTTTTCGAACAATTGATTTTGTAGCTTTGTTTTTTTTCTACTCAATTTTAGTTACTAGGTAGATAAAATAGTTTTTAATATGTAAATTTACTGGTAAGCAACCCTATATCTGGGCCAACCTCTTGCCATTCGCTTATTACTTGCTTGGGAATATTCCAAAACTTCCTACTTCTCATCTTGGCAAGCAAACCAACTTAGCTCCACCTCTACTCAATCTCTGCCTTCACTCGAGCTCGTTCTCAGGGAGTCAAACCAAAATATTTATCCGTTATGGTTCTTGTTACTGTTCTACAAACAAACATTTTAAGATTACGTTTTGATAAAAATAAAAGTTCATTTTTTTCTCGGTTTTTAATTAGGCTGAGGTTTGGGTCCTAATCTTTTAAATTTATATTTATTGTATATTACCATTATTAAAAATTCATAGATATAAAAAAATAAAAACTATTTATATATGAAATGCTGAGGCATATCACCCGCTTCGGTGGCCACATGGTTTAAGGAGTTTTTCTCGATATAGACTAAAATGCCGATGACGAGGAGATAGAGATTCGAATCTCGGTTGGGTGTACTTAGGGCAGATTTCTTCCAAAATGGTTTTCCACTCTCCCACCACGTAAATTCGGATACACTTCCTCTAAATATAACCTTCTTAATCCCTAAAACCATTATCGTAATTAGTAAATGAGCGTATAACCCGAACGGATAGTGAGATGCCGAGATAAACATAATTAATAAGCCAAATAATTCCACAATTTATTTATCAGTTGTTATTTTAACTGGAGATTGTTTTACATAGGCCTACTTTGTAGTGTATAGCATAGCCATACTTTATGTAATAATATCTTGTCACTGCTTTTCATACGAAATATAATCATTATGCTTATATTATTCAATGGGGACACAGTGATATATTATTACTATTATTATTATTATTATTATTATTATTATTATTATTATTATTATTACTATTAGCACCGTTTGGGTTATACGCACTTACGCTAATGTATAATGGTAAGGTGAATGTGAAATGAAATGGAGGACCTACAGTTTTTTTGTGGGATCCAAACCACGGTGGAGGCCTGGCACAGTAATATAAAATACATAAATGCTGTTGACATTTTGAAAATAAAGCTATGGGCTAATTTGGATGAGCTAACTTGCTATAAAACTATGAATGAAATACAATGATTTAGTATAGAATAACACATTTTAGTGTTTATTTGGTATTTTAAAAATATTAGACACCTTTAACATTACCAACCAACACACGTCTGCTTACAACTTTCAATATTACATAAGTTGAATTATTTTCATCTTGAATTTCATGTCTATATATGAGTTAATTCGGTTACATGACAAGCCTAATTACTTTTTAAAGTATTAATGACAATAATACCCAGGTTTAACCTTATTAAAACGATATGTAAGTATTGTTTTGTCAATATCTGTTGAGATACTGTAAGCGTTGAAAGTATATACTATTATATATATATGTATATATACATTCAACGCTGTAAGTTTACCATAAATTACTTTATTATCTAAGAGTTTCGGAACTTCATCACATTGGCGTCTCATGCGTTTTCACTAGCCCAATCCACGTCTAAAAATGGTGCCTTATTTGTTTTCATTTTACATATTTCACTTCATTTTAAATAAAACTACATCTTTTGTGAATTTCTATTGTACGAGTATTTGTTCATTAATTATACATTTTTTAATATTCTCTATTTGGTTGTATTTTACAGGATAGAGGAATGTGCCGATGAAATATTGAAAAAAATAAAACCCAGCTTGGGTAGTCAAGGATTTTTCCACTTAGTGCATGCCCCCCTTAGCCCAATCAAGTCGGTTTACAATGATTCCCGGGATGGAATTTTCTAAAAAGAATTTTAGGAATTTTTAAACAAAAAAACGAATGTTGTTCTAGAAAAAAACCTCTCACCCTCTTCCCCTCAACATACTTGTCCACTCAGGCTAACAACCTGCAGTTGTGTCCATTAATGTATCAAAGTGCTTTTATTCTCACATGAGTGGTTTAAAGTGAAAGTCTAACAGTAAGTTACCATCTGAGGGTTTTTTCCTCTCTTTTCGCTAAGGGTCCAGTCATGTCTTCGTTGGTTATACTACTAAAACTATGGGGTGCGATCAACGACTCCTTCACAACCGAGTGTAAAGTTGTAATATGTCAGCCTTGCAAAAAATAATAATTGAATGCTCAATTAAATCACAATATGGAATGACAGGTATGAAAATAAACAATTGAGCTAGTTTAAGTAGCAAGTGCTTTTAACACATAATATGCAGGATCCTTTCATTTCAAGAAAGGAATTCTGCAAGAATTTGTTTTAGGAAAGGTCACTATGAAAATCCCATACTTTAAACTCCAAAGACCCAAATTTCAATCTGTCTTTGAAAGGTACAGCAAGTAAACAATTTCCTGATTACTATTCAGAAAAAATTATCTGCAGATCTGCTATGAAGAAACTATTGAAAGTATTAGAAGTACATAGGTGATGCATTCATATGGGTCACTGTAGATGAAACCACGTTAGTTAAGGGTCGCTTTGTTGCAAACTTTGTGGTAGGTAAGCTAGCTCCTGAGGAACCTTCCAAACCTTATTGCCATTCGAATAATTTCACTGTTGCAAGATTTGTGAATGATGGATTGAAAGTGCTGTGGCCTAGGGTTAATCGCGAGGAGAAGATCCTGATGTTTTATTCGAATTCCGCGGCACATATGGTGAAAGCCGCAAGAGTTTGAAGTTGTTTTACCCTTATATGCTTCATCTTAGATGCTTGGTTCATGGACTATTAAGGAATAAATTGGAGCCAAATCCCCTAAGTGAATAAATTAATTTCCGTGACAAAAAAGGTATTTTTTAAAGTGAACATTTCAAATCTGAGAAATTGGTAATACGTTTGTTCGCCTCATGGAAAGGATATTTTCTGCCTACAAGCATATACTGTCTGACAAACAGTTATAAATGGTCCCAGAAAATATTTAAATGTATATAGCTTTGTGTATTGTTTAGCAAATAACAGTAATCCATCAATATATGTGCTAATCACATTGTAAAAAAGGTTAATGTTGCTTTCTTAGTAAAATATTGGTTTTATATTATATTAGATCATTTTTATGAATCTACATATTTAACTAAATATTTCACTGTGTTTTATTACAGACATCCATATTTTGCTAGTTCTAACCTTTTTAATAATATTTAATTATTATTGGTTTCTTGGTTCTCCACACCCTGCCAGAACTTGTGTCAAATAACATAACATTTGTGTACATGTAATGTAATAATATTTTGTAATTTTATATACCCTTGTTTACAAGGTAAGATCTAGTTTATAATAAATATTCTTTCTTTTTTTAATTTTCATAATACCATGTTTTATTTATTTATTCAAAACCAAAAATTTAGTGATTTTTTTCTGGGAAATGCCATCCTTACTCCCAGACCACCACCCATCCTTCCCTTCTTTAATTATTTTATAGTGTGAAATCAGGGATCTTGCATATTTTTACTTAATTTAAATCTAACCTTATTCTTTTCATTCTAACATTTTGGTGCACTTTTTCCTTATGCTTGTTTTTATTAACTTATAACATTACTGTTAATATTTGTTTTTAGTAATAAAATAACTACTAAAATATAGGGTAGTTAGGAGGTGATAAAGTAGAGAGTATAGAGGAGGGTGTGAGGTGGGTGTCGGTACAACTTGCGTAGATGTAGGATGCGCCACAGTCACATCAGTCGTTGCGGAAGAAAGAAGAGTCATAGTCACCTATTTAGGCGTGGTAGACGCTCTCGCAGGACTAGGGAGGGTGAAGGTTTGCTGGTGATAAGATCAAGGGTGTGTGAAGGTGTGTTAGTGATAAAGTAGGTGATACAGTTGTAGTTGCCGCCGTAGTAGCAGAATTCGTCCTAGTAGCCACCGCAGTTGCAGTAACATTCGCAGTTGTCGCCGCAGTGACATTAGCCGTCTTAGTGGCAGTAGCAGTGGCAGTAGCGGTCGTAGTCGCAGTAACAGTCGCAGTAGCAGTCGCCCGCCACCTGTATTTAACGAACATTAAAAAATACAGCTTTCTCTACTAGAACCATATTTAAAATAATTTATAATCTTTAAATTGGTTCTCGAATAAAGTTTGGAATGAACCCTTCACCCAACCTGAAGTTGAAAGTTTATTGTAATAAAAAAATACCTTTGTTTTATTTATTTTCACTTTATGTGTACTGTACTGAGTGTTGTTAACTAAAACAACTATTTATTATATTGTCAATACGAGTTTTATCAATACAACCAATGGAAAGTACGCAGCAAAAGAGCAATAAAAATAGCTAGATTATAATCATTGGCAGAGGTATAACTTACCCATTACAACTCTAAAGGAAAACATTAAAAATAATTGTGTGTCATCTGAATAACACAAACGATATAATGTAAATAATTATATAAGTCATATAAATAATACATCATAATCATATATTCAATGCGTAAAAGAGGTTATTTTGTATAAAATACTTTTTCCTACTGTGCTAAGAGTGTTCCAGTCAGAAACATTATTTGGAAAACACGACCCTATTGTCCCCACCAATAACAACGTCCGTGAGTTTAAAATAACAATTTAATCCACTAATTATTATTGTATTACAAAAATAGGCCTATTGTTCAATTTGGTTGAGCCCTAATGATTTGTAGTCTTATCTTGCCGGTATGCATATTACTGCTCACTATTAATGGCAGAACTTACTGAGATTGTTTTAGACAAATAATTGTTTTTGCTCTCGATACACTTTGTACGGTGATCTGTGATGACATGTTCTGTGGAATATGCCAATGGTATCATTTTTCATTTAATCAAAATTTGAAAATTTCTAAATTGTTTATGGTTCATCTACAATATATCGTAACTGCTTGAATAAGAGCGGTCCTATGACGGGCTGGGTTTATTTTGTCTCAAGGGTGACATTCTAAAGTAAAATGTTGGAAGACATATAACTTAAACTATAAAAAATTTAGAAGAACGTATAAAAAGGAATAGTATTTAAGATTTGGTCAATTTTTAGAACTTCACATGTTTGACATATCCTCAATATACAACTTATGTGCTTACGACAGGCGGGTATGACTGATTGTAAACAAGATATATAATCACTTTAGAGATAAAACAAGAACGTTGTTAATAATATATATTTATACACCAAACACCCTGTATGTATATATATATATATATAGAGAGAGAGAGAGATTGTTTTAGAAAATCATATCCCAAACTTCACATATAGTTCGTTTTGACCAAAAGTAATACAAAATTCCAATACACCTACACCTGGATAACTGTGCTAATACAGTATCATTAAATCGTATTCAAAATTTCAGCGTACACGCCTGAAAAGCACAGTTATTAAAGCATGTGTGTACAACAGGTTGCATAGTGGTTAGGCGCGTGGAACTACACACTTCAACATCTTGAAGAACGGCAGCAGAACATACCACAATTAATTGTAAACAACACATCAATCCATCTAGAAATGCTAATACGTTCAAATCTACGGGCGTAAATGGACTCACAAGTGAAATGATAAGTGTGGGGGCATGGCACTAGTTGCCAGATTGAGTGAGATATTCAATGTGTGTGCTGGAATTTCAAATGTTTCTAATGACTGGAAGAATGCCCTTGTTACGGTTCTTAATTACTATTCTTAACTCTAAACTACAATCTTACAATGAACTGGTACTTATTAATAGTCTTATTAATATACA
>CABFWO010002071.1:120367-138637 GCA_902155825.1 Timema genevievae | reverse complement strand
AGAAACCTCACATCGTGGGATCAGTCTGAAGCCTTATGGTGTGAATAGATCTTGAGAGAAACCTCACATCGTGGGATCAGTCTGAATTAAATCTTCTGGTGTGAATAAAGCTCGAGAGAATCCTCAAAGTCTGGCGCGAGCCCGATCAGAACTGAGAGTGGAATGATCGTGCCAGGCGTGATAAACATCGCGCGCACGAAGTCGTAGCTTCGAACCCAGTCGGGGGTCGTCGTCGTAAACGTGGAAACATCACCCCTGCTAGGAGAACAAGTCTTAACTCCGCACTCGCAAGCCGACGCAGCCGTGAACAAATACATTCATGTTATTTATCGTCAGCCATCAAATACAGGATGTCCAGGAACACGACCTACCCTAACTCAAGTG
Source organism: Timema genevievae (assembly GCA_902155825.1). NCBI lineage: Eukaryota > Metazoa > Arthropoda > Insecta > Phasmatodea > Timematidae > Timema > Timema genevievae. The sequence continues at coordinate 138,253 of CABFWO010002071.1, read as the reverse complement.
GTTGTCTTAAGAGCCCATCACACCCCACTAAGGCAATGATAACACCTTACCGGTATTTAGGTAGATAATAACGCTTGAAACAAATGTCACATGTATGAACGGTTTTCAGTAGTATATTTTAAAAACTATAGTGGCTTTCAGACCAGTGAAACAGTTTTGCTATGAATAAAAAATACTACAACATTTTAAAATAATTATTTTAGAATTTAAAAAAAACTGTTGAACTAGGAACACTTAATCTATATTCAGCCTTCCACATTCCTGACCCATTAGCGTGATAATTGCATATGCGTACAATACGAGCGGGTAGTAAGACGCGGCGACAAAAAAAAGTATATATTCTCAAGTTATATTTCTAATTTCTATCAACACCTCGGAAAGAAAGTATTGTGATCGTCAAAAAATTCGAAATCAAGATTTTGATGAATGTCGTCGTTTCATGAACCCCTGAAACAAAAATAGTTGTTTTCGCAATGTCTGTACCTCAGGCTAGAGCCGAAACTATTTTTACTGATTGGACTAAATCTTGGTCTCTGGGGTTTTCAAAAGGTCTCCCCCGAGCAGTTTTTGGAATTAGATGGCTAACCTTAAATTTAAGGGTAGTTTACTGGAGGGAAAAAAGATAAAAACAGATTTTCTCGAAATTAACTCTCACAATTTTGTTTAAATATTATATATAGACACTGTTTATTACTATTAACAAGATGGCAAATCATTTTCTCATTAAAATTACTTAGAGGGTACTTTTACATGAGGGAGATTTTACAATTTTCATTATTTTTCCGCAACTATTTGAGGTTATCTTATCATTGTAAAGTTGTACTACTGTTAAACATACAACATTAATCTTTTATTTGAAATATATTTTTATAAAACCAATAATTTTTGAGCTACAATCCAATATAAATACTTTTTAATTCAGGTCTCTGAAAATTAATTTGATTCATATGCTCTTTGGCGGACAAAGATATTTCTCTTTTCTCAATTTTTCTGTAACAGGTTACCTAGTTTCTAATGCTATAGAGTAAGTAACAGTGCATATTATTTCATTTATGATATGTGGTGTAATGTTTCTACAACAATGTATAGACATAGTATTTATTTTCAGAAATATTACGAGTTTTTAGTAAATTACTATTTTAAGATAAAAGCGAGAGAATGTCTGTGCGGTGCTCCATACCATTTAGTTTCTTTCTAAAAAGTAAAAATCTCCATATTTGGTTTTCAAAATCCAATAATTTTAATTTATATTATTTTGTTTTAGTAAATTATTTGAGTATTATTTCCTACAAACATACATTTAAAAAATGTAAACATCTAGCAGGCTATCTATGTTTACAACTAAAAGATTGTACAGTAAAAATGGCTGATATTGGACGTGTTTTATTCTCCACAAGTTTCAACATATAAATAATCGTGTCTCACTACCCAATCGGATTTTACGCCTATATAGGCTAATAATTAATTTAATGAGTCAGGAAGCATGAAGATTGAGTTTATTGGAAGTGTACCCACATATGCGTGGAGAGAGTATGTAGAAAACCATTTAGGGAAAAACATCCTTGGTATATCAGACCAGAATCGAACCCTGAGCTCCACGTCATCAGCAGTCTAGTCTATTGTGAGAGTGACACCTTAAACCATTCGACCATCGAAGAGGGTTACAATACAAATATTTCATACAATGAGTTGTAAAAAGCACATTTTATATAATTTCGAGTGTTCATACGGCACAATCTTGTGGCCAAAACGTCTTGTACAATAAAATTGCATCGTGTGTATCTGACTTTAGCCTCATAGGCTGTTATTTCAACCCATGGGAGTGGTCTGGACCTTGAACGAACCCGTGGCCCACCTGGTATAATACGAGAATGCGAGCGCTATCTATATGCCTACTATCGTAAATCACGTGCGCTAATTGAGATCATAAACGTAAAAGAGAAAGAGTAAGTTCCTCACAGGATGACGTCCTTAACCCGGCCTCTTTTTGCTACAAACCATCGAAATGTACCACAGCGGGGGGGCAAAGCATGGACCTTCCAAAGAGGAAACTATGCAGGGAAAAGAAACACAGCTATCAGTCGTGGGTAAGGTCTTACAATGTCAGTGTATTAAAAATAAATACATAAAAGTGCTCAAAATTAATTTCTAAATTTCCTTAGTAGAATAATTAACAAGCCTTCAAAGATCCTCTAGTTAAATTGTTTTCAAACTTTTGCTAGTCGAATACCACATTTCGGGGCCATGGCCTCCTAGAGCTTAGAACATGCACCTCTTCAAGCTCTTCGGTAAAATAGGGCATAAATATCTGCCATCCCTTTACGGAGTAGGCAAGAAACTGTGCATATAGCTCAAAAAACAACTACTCCGTGCTTAATCTATCCTCACTAAATTTCTCCACACTTCTATGAGTACATAATATCCCCTAAACGTTTTCATTAATTTATTTATTGTACTTGTTATTATATATAAGCCTATATTTTAAATCGATGATTAATAAAACTAGGTCGTCCGTTACGTGGTCGCTAAAAATCCTTAACGTATTCTTGGGGACCCACGCACCACAGTTTTGGAAACACTGTTCCAGTCTGTATAGATCAAATAATTCCATCCACGTGGTTGCAGTCACATTAAAAATAAAAATGTTAGTTTCATGTAGCCTCGTTTGAGTTTGGATAGCCAAGCTTACGTTCGAATATTTTCACTTGAGTTCGGGTATCCTCGGTTGTGTCCGGGTCACTCCATCTCTGTTAGGGTATTTTCAGTTGTATTCGGGTCACTTCGTGTCTGTTCGAGTATTCTTGGTTGTGTCTACATCACTTCGCTTCTTTTCGGGTATTCTCGGTTGTGTCCACATCACTTCGCTTCTTTTCGGGTATTCTCGGTTGTGTCCACATCACTTCGCTTCTTTTCGGGTATTCTCGGTTGTGTCCGGGTAGCTTCGTCTCTGTTCGAGTATCCTGGGCTGTGTTCAAGGAAACTAGCCTGTTCGCTATGGACTGCCCTATACGGTTTGTCTGTCGAGTTGTAAAAGCGGGAATGGGACGACTTCACAGAGTTCCCTGCTTCCCAACACGATGTTGAACGACTATACGCCAACATAATAACCAAGTGACGTTTAGAGTTGTTTCCCCTCGTCAGAGACACGAGGAAGAAGTAACAAAACAACTGTGGAATCCGTCAGCTATTGTACCTGGGAACAGATGAAGTGGAAACCAATCTCTCCCCCTTCCCGTTCCTAGCCCATCTCTTATATTAAGAAAGAACACAAGTGTATCTAATACCGCTCAGCGTGTGAGGGGTAAAAGAGGGGGTTGTCTACCAACACTTGAATATTTTAATCCCTGCCCTGTATTCATGATCCACCCCTAAAAAATATATATAAAAAAATTCCTCCTGCATACACTGCCTGACTGTTTTTTTTTAATATTTTAACCATACTTTCCAGCCTCTTCCTTCTAGTGTTCTTTATAATATTAATGATAATAATAAAAAACTGTTCGTTCTTTTTGGCTTCCTGCTCCATCCTAGCAAGCTATCTTTCTCTCTTCCCCTTCTAAATTCCTCATCTTCTTCTCGCCTTCAACATCGCCGCTTGTTTACTCAAGTCCTCATCCGTCTTCCTCCCTACCGCACAGGGTGACCCGCAAGTATATTCACTATCACCAACGTAAGGAATATAAAACTATGTTCTGTCGCTTTCGAGAGAAGTCTCAGAGGAATTATTCATCCAGCCGTTGCTTCATTTATTGATAACCTTGAATAAATGTTTCCAAACCCTCAAATTAACGAAGCCTTAAGTTAGTTTGAGATCGAAGAATTTTACTAAAATATCAGCTGTGAGATTCCAAAAAACATATTACTTTTTCTATATATTCTAAATTATAGCTACCCGATTCGATGGCCACATGGTCTAAGGCACTAATATCGCAGTAGAGTAGATTGCCAATGATGGGAAGATCAAGGTTCGAATCTCAGTCGGGTGTACTGAACGTATTTTTTCCCAAAAAAGATTTCCACTCTCTCTACACGCAACTGCGGGTACATTCCTCCAAATATAGCCTTCTTAATTCCTAAAACCATTAGTGTAATTAGTCCATAAGTGTATATATAGCAACTTGTGAATGTGTGGAATGCCAGGCCTCCACCGTGGTTCGGATCCCACGTTAAACTGTAGGTCCTCCTCCATTTCATCTCACAATCACCCTACCATTACACATTAGCGTAAGTGCGTATAATCCGAACGGGTAGTAAGACACGGTGCTAATAATAATAATAATGTATATATAGCACGAACGGGTAGTAAGACGCGGTGTTAGAAAAAAAATTATCAGAATTTGTTACAAAATTATTATATTGATTAGAGTATTGGTGATTCAGACCAATATTATTATAGGGGAAAAACAAAAAACCAGAACTAATATAATTAATTTACCAATTTATTTAATGCATAAATAATTTTATTATAATGAATTTATAAAGTATGTTAATATTTAGCTATTTTTACTAATTCTGAATTCATTTAATAAAACATTTCTTTTGGGTTTACCAGGTTTTCTAGAATTCATATTCGGTATTAAAATTCGTAAGAGATATAGGTTCGACCCATCTTTAATTAAAATATATTTTAATCACGGTGACTTAAAAAAAATATTTTTGGCAGATACATTTTATTTTAAAAACCAAAAAAGACATCTGCATATCACATGACCTGACGTATGAATATGTGAAAGTAGATCTGGTTGCTTTTCAATCTATCAGATAAGGAAGGCACTTCCAACGAAAATTGGACTATAGCTAGTTCTGGTGCAAGATGGACACGATAGTCCATAAGTCTACAAGTTTTTACAAATAATTAAAATAATAACAAAACTAAAAATTAATTTCTACAAAAATTTGCTATACAAATACAAGCAAATTTTTAAATATCACTTGAATTTAAAAGAGTTTAGTTTTTTCTCTTAAGTTTGAAATAAAATGTAATTATTTTATAGTTTCAACATATTTTACAATACTCACTTTTAAAGGTTTAACGCTAAACAAACACACACTTAACCTAATACGACAACCAGAGGTCGGGAATTGTCATCTTGAATGAAGATGACATAAATAATAAATTTTATTTTCTTAAAGGGCCAGTTTCATAGTCAAACTTAGTGAGCCTAAAGTGCGAGTCGATACTAAATACAGGACGACACCTACCTAGACCAAAATGGAATGGGCCAGTTTCGCATATGAAACTGGCCCATTCCATTCAATTTCAGGTAGGTGACGTCTTGTATTTAGTATAGCGCCGCACTTGAGGCGTACTAAATCTGACTATGAAACTGGCCCTTACTTTAAGCTCAAGTTAGGGCCCCTTTAAACTCTTCTAGCCGTTTGTCGGTGTAAGCTTTTTAGAGGCCGAACATTCTAGATTATCACTCTCCTGTTAAACTGGCCTGCTGATGACGGCGATATTAAAGTTCGATTCCAGGTCAGGTCTGCTGAGGGTGGTTTTTCATAAATGATTTTTTCCACCCTCCTTCAAAACAAACGCAGGTAGATTACCCCCAAAATGATTTCTTCCTCATCCGTACCCCATAAGAGTAGTGATCAAATATGCACATAAGTTAAACAGGGATTAAGACGCGATGATAAAAATAAAAGCTTTTTAGATCGCAGAGATTTTTGTTACATGATCTACCGGTAGACCTCGCCACATAACATGCCGCAATGTATGTTGGGAGCCGCCCTATAGGCTCGAGAGGAACCTACTCCCCATATGGTCTCAGGCTGCACCTGACGTAATAACGTGACGCGCCCGTTTGTCATTTGTTAATTGGCTGCTGGTGAAGAAGGAGGGGGGAGGGGTCTAGGGAGGGGTCTAGGGAGGGGTCTAGGGAGGGGTCTAGGGAGGGGTCTAGGGAGGGGTCTAGGGAGGGGTCTAGGGAGGGGTCTAGGGAGGGGTCTAGGGAGGGGTCTAGGGAGGGTAAAAGTGGGGTGTTGCAGGAGGTTAAGGCAGACAGTTTCTAATGAACGGCGTGTTAGTTCACCCCCTCTCCCCTAACCAATCCCCTGTCCACACTTCGTATCCCTCCCACTGTAGCTTTGATAAAATATAGTACAAGGAACATTCGTAACTTGGAGAGATGTGAGGAACAGTTCACTAATGAGGATAGTTCAAATTGAATGAACAGTTAAATCATCTAGTTCAATAGTTCAGTTGATAATGCGGATTTTTTGTTTTATTTTTAGCTCAGTGTCTTACTACCCGTTTGGGTTGCACGCTTAATATAATAATTACTCTACAATTTTGGGGAAAACCACCCTCAGTACACTACCTAGATTAGAACCTAGATCTCCCTGGTCATCGGCAGTCCAGTCTATTGCGAGAGTGACGCCTTAGACAATATGACCACCAAATCACGTGCCTATGTATTAATTAATTTATTGTGTTAGGGATGAGGTAGGTCGAATTTAAAGGTAGTGTACCCGAATTGGCGTGGATAGAGGGTGGAAAACCATTTAAGGAAAAAACACCCGCAGTACACCCGATCTGAACTGGAGCCCCAATTTCCCCGCCATAGGCACTCTAGTCTATTGTGAAAATGACACCTCAGACCATGCGCCCGCCAAAGTGGATAGATTTCTGTTCAGTCATTCGTGAATTAAAGCTTGTAGTTCAGCCATTCACCAGTCCATGACCTACACCATGTCTGTGATATTATATAATTATCAATATATTGGTGCAAAGGTGTTAATTGTTTAGAACTATGGTAATTAATACAGTTACATTTTCATTTGACAGTTAAAAACATATATTTTTATCACCGCATCTTCTAACTGTTCAGGTTATAAGCATATATGATAATTATTATAATGGGGTAGGGATGAGGAAGGAAGCATTTTAGAGGTAATATACCCGCATTTACGTGGAAGGATATTGGGAAACAATGTAGTTAAAACTATCCTGAGTAGGCCTACATCCAACTGGGATTAGAATCCCGATCTTAACGTCTTCAGCAGGATAGTCCAACACGAGAGTGACGCCTTAGATCATTCTGTCACTGAAGCAGGTCTAAAAAAGTTACTAGACCTCATATTTTCACGTCGAGTCAGATGATATTAACGACATTGCCTACTTGGAGATTTCGAAGCTATTTTGCGAAGCGGGTTGCATCTTAACTTGACACACTTAAGCACCATCACACTTAGATGGCAATTTACAAAATAAAAAGAGATGTAAGAAAGTGAGCAGTTCATCCTGAAAGGTATCTTTCTTGTCTATGGGCTGATAAACCTTTCCCTCTTCCTCTGACGAGTTTGCACACTCACTAAACTATTTGCTCCTAGAAAACATCGACTTTCTTTATAAAATGACCTTTTCCTTGTTTCCTATTCTAAATAAACATTGCTTCCACGGACATTTTTAATCTACATCCTGGTGGGCAGATTCGTACAGGACATTTTCGTGACCAAGTCAAATAGTCTAAGTAGTAGAGAATTTATACAAATAAACTACTTAAAGATAAAAATAATACTTTAGTGGCATTGTAGGACTATTTTTAGAATTATTTAAGAATGTATGGTTTTTGTTTCAACGTTCTATTTTTTAAAACTCGCTGATTAGAACGTACATTCACTAACATGGGAAACCCTATCTTGACCTGCCGTGACGTCACGGATAGGCAAACGTCCTCAAGCTGTCACTTTTGATAGAAATTATCATTACTTATAATAATGGCGTGTCTGGATTACATCACTTGTAGCCTGGTTGGTGGAAAGATTAGCTAGTACTAATGAACAGTTGCCCAGGGGACGCCCGGCTGTACTAACCGTACATCCCTTTACGTGGAGGCTCTTTCCATGTCCCGATGAGACGAGATGAGATTATGGTGATAGAGAGTACGACGGGGTATAGCCAATGACGATCTTAACCCGACTAATTAACCAAACCCTGATGACCAAGGGAATTATTCCCCTTTCGAGGAAAATCCCCGGTTTACAGCCGGGAATCGAACAAGGGACTTCTAAGTAAACAGCCAGAGCCTCTGATCACCATACTACGATGCCGGTTATCAGTATCTATAAGATAACACTAATAATTTAGTAAATGTTATAAATGTCGACTGCAAAAAAAATATTGGTATTTTATAAAAGCTTTTTTCGTATCACAATCCTAGTGTAGCTTTGCTAACCGGGTGGAATATCAAACTACCCAATAGACTGCCGATGACTGGGAGAACAAGGTGCGAATCCCGGTCAGATATACTTAAGATAGTGAAAGGTTCCTACTTTCAGTTATACTCTTATTTTCAATAAACATTTAAATTACTAACAAATGTTGGTTGAGGAAAGAAACCTCCTAAAGTGGTGGGCCTGGGAGCACCTCGACTGTTAGCTCTCTTAGTAGATAGGAACACAGATTATCTTTCTCTACAGGACCTCTGAGTTAGGTTCGAGCGGCAAGGAGAAGAAAAAAAAACTTGAAAGGGAGGAACGACTATCTTACATTGACGCATCAATAGATTAACCACATGGAGCTAGTTCAAAATGTTCAGAAGGAACGTTAACATTTATTCTAACCTAGAACCTAGCATTCTAGACATTTCCAACAAAGATGAGTATAATAATGATTATGGTGTTGACACATACATTATGACACAAAATTAACCTGTGGTAAATTACCAGCAATAATAATAAAAAAAACACATATACAAATATTATCAAACTAGGAATTAAGTGTCTTTAGATTGTTCTGAAAGGTCGTGCACACTACCGATAAATACTTGTGACGGTTACAACACGAGTAAGACACACTTCAATACAACCTTATAATCTCCAAAATCAAATAACTTTGTCCAACTGTTTTAACCTAGCTTAGAATAGTACATTGCTAGGGTTTTAGTCTTCCCGCGCACAATTGGCACTCCTGTTTTAATTTACAATGTCACCCAACACAATTTGCTGGATGCTACTTTGCTGTATTGTCCACCCGGATAATCATTTGCATAGTCTAGCCGTATTACCCCGTGGATCAAAGTCCTTGATGATTGGCTACTAGCCGGTACTACCGTTTGAGGGAATATAATAGTCTTGTACTACCCGTACCTGGTAGGTTGTACTCAACCTGAGATGACTCCACAAGTTACCACGTGGCCGAAACTTCCATGTATTCCTTTAAATGGAACAAGATGCAGATAGTCCGGCGATCCAGGGAGACGCCCATCTCTTCTTTAGGCACTCAATGTGGCAATAATATTACTTAATATTTGAACCTTTTCCCGAACCCAAACCTGGGTGTTACCGCGTGGCTTCCCCGTTTTCTCTTCCTTTTCCACTCTCACCAAAAAAACAAAAACAAAACTGCCACTTCCGCTTTGACCTCCATGTGTCCCAACCCTCAAAACAAGAAATGTCTATCTTATGCCTTAACCCTAATTACATTTGATTACATGAAACATAAACTTAGGTAATTATAAACTAGTAGGGCTATTCTTACACCCGAAGCTTGGCCTAAACAGTCTGAAAAGCGGGAATTGCGTTAGTAAACAAATAAACACAAACCAAACAAAAGCAAAGTAATATTTCGTAAGATTTTGAAATTTTCCCCTTAGGTATTAGTATAAATTAAATATTAATTAGAGTGTATTAATTTACGAAATATCAACATTCCTCTAAATAAAACCACACTAGTCACCAAGGTAGTTTCTGGCCGGGGTTTGGTGACAAAAGTATTTGGGGAAAGCTTGAATGAACCTTCCTTCCACCAAGAAGTTCCCTCTTCTTCCAAAAGATGGCAGCCTCCAGAAATGCCCGGTCCGTGTATCCTGGGGTCTAGATAGATGGCTCAGTTGGACAGTCACTTACAATAGGTTTTCCAAAATAGTTTTCCACTCTCCCTCCAAGCAAATGCGGGTACTTCCTCTGCATATAACCTTCCTAATCCATTAACGTAATTAATAAATAAGCGTATAAGCAGAATGGGTTGTAAGATGCGGTGCTAAAAAATAACACCATACAAGCCTGCCAAAGCAACTCACGGGAAACGCTCATTACTATTTATTCTTTTGTCACTTCGTTCCTGTGACCGAGGTTGGAAGGAGAATCACGATCGTTTTGTGTCACGTCACCTAATAGTTCATCTTGAACTTGACCACTTTCAAGAAGGTGAACTAGTTCGGCTAGCTCAGTTGAAGTAATAGTTCACAAACTATACATCTATATTGGTAAGTTGGTGAGCTAGCTCGAATAGTTCAATTTGAAGAATCCGACAGATGCATCCACCGATATAGCCGCGCGGAAAACATGAAACCTCTCCAAGAAAGAGCAATAAAACTTACTAAGGGTTCGGCCAGACTGACAAGCGTGCGAGCGAGCGAGCGCGTGATTAGCAGATAGCTCTCGTTAGTTGTTGACGAGGCGGCTCCGAATCTTGGTTGAGTGAAATGAGGGGGGTTTTAACAAGTGACTTATTGTTGTGGTTTTCTCATCCTCTCTCCACGCTAATGGTGATTCTTATTTGTAAAGGCCTACTCTGATAATATTTAAGTATTTTAACATATCAGTTTTACATATATATGTATATATACATATAGGTATGGTTTATGATCTTACCAATTAAATTAGGCCGTTAGTAGCAAGTGAGCTAAACCTATCGATATTAATATAAATGTCAAAATGAGAAGTTTTCCTAGCACTCAATGAACCAACATACAATAATATTGCCTAGCACCTGTAAACTAGACTGTACCAGATCGAGCGCGCGCTTGAAAAATAGAACCAGTTCTATCTTTCAAGCGTGCGCGCTCAGTCGCTCCAGTCTGGCCACCTCTCGTTACAACCAATGTGTTCTAATTTATATTTTAGTCGCTCGCTCGCTCAGTCTGGCCGCCCCCTTACATAGAGCGAATGTCTTCAAGTTGATTGATATCTTCACGCTCCGGTTGAAAGCATATCCCTGCGCCTCGGCAGCTCTCTAACCGGTCACGGACCCGCAGCTCGGGATACGAGTTGGTTTTACTGGTACCGTGTCTTACTACCCGTCCGGTATAGACGCATTTAATAATTACTCTCACATCGGTGGGAATTTGGTCTAAACATTTAGCTAGCTCATTCAGTTGGCTGGAAATGGGAAGAGTTGGGGGTTCAAATCACGGCCAGGTGTACCTAGGGAGTTTTTTTCCTACGTGGATTTCCTATCCTCTCTCCACGCAAATGCAAGTAAGTTTTCCTTCTAAATTCTACCTCATTAGCTTAGCTGCCCCATACACAAATGGAGTAGAGATGAGGAAGGTAGAATTTAGAAGAAATGTACACTAGTATTTTCGTGGGAAGAGAATGGGCAACCAATTAGTCAAAAAACCACACCAATATATCCGACTGGGATTCAAACCCCTTTCACCCAGTTTCCGGCAAACAAGATCGAACGAGCTTGACGTTTAGTCCGTGTGTCCACCGATGTAAGTTATTACGGGCTAAAAAACCGAAACAAGTTCACACCCCTGCTTGGCTGAGTGGTAAGAGAGGCTGACAATAGATCTATAAATACTCGCCCCCGCAGCGGTGGGCACGTGGACAAATGCGTCAGGCTCGTGTACTAATGTCTGGTTCACCTTTGAAAGGGAGATCAGGGCTCGAATCCCAACCGGGTGTACCTATAGTGTTTTAACGTTATACTACTATAAAGCCACATGGCTGACTCACTCACTCACTGACATTAATGTTTACCCACTTCCAGATGAGATAGAAACTTGAAATTTGGCAAACTTATAGCTTCTGGCCTGTAACCGACGGGAAAATTCCAAAAAGTTAGAAAAAAATTCAAAATGGTGGAGCAACTTTAAAGTTGGTGTGGACCTTTCTTTAGAGGTCTCTTGTGGCGGTAAGACCTATCAAAAAACGGATTGCACCAGCAACCACGGATTTGGCGAGATCCACAAGTTTGGTTCTATTACTTTTTTTCGTATTTTTATCAGTTATACCTTAGATAGAGCTAGATTTTTTGATTTTAGGTAAATTTTGCAAATTTTCCACAAATTTTTTAATTTTCTGACACACTTATGGGACAGCTAGAATCATATAATTTAGCAGACAACTTGGCACATCCAATTGCCATAAGCGTGCCAAATTTGATGATTCTAGCTGCCCTATAATTATGAAGAAACTAAAATAATGTGTGAGAAATACAATACAATACCGATAACTTTAAGTTGTTACGTTCAAAACAACGCTGGAATTACATTAGTTTACATCCACTTGCAAAGAAAACTCACTGGGGACTTAGAGGCGGAGCCCCAAACGAACAAAGCTAGTACATATATATATACACACAACATGAGAGGAAGTGCTCAAAATGGCCATCTTAGGCCTGAATGCAAGCTTGTCGTTGAATGCCACACTCTTTAAAAAATTGGCTACCAGGTGTTTGGGATAACCAGGAATAACCCGTAGCACATGCCTCGTCCACAGGTCGAGAGATATATAGTATGGTATACAAATAGCTCAGGGCTCGGTCTTATGACTCCTGGATAAATATTAATCTGGTAGATAAATATTTCTATCTGGTGGATAAGTTAAAAGTGCGTCTTATGACTGCTAGATAGCATTTATTTGCCAGATAAAATGTATTTATCCATCACATTTTTATCGGGAGGTTTAAGTACCTGATAGCTTTTATCTGAAAGTTAAAATGGTTGTTGTCATAGTGACGCATTGTTTTTAATGAGGTTAATGAGATTTTTAATGAGGTTTAATCAAAATATGTTTTTAGGTTAAAATCTTGGTTCACATATTTAGAAGGCCCAGAATCTAACTATATATAAAGTTAGAACATTTAATTCACACTTTTATATAAAATGACAAGCTATTTGTAGAGTTATATTTATATAAGAACAAATTATGAAAATCTGAGTACAATAAATGAAATTATGTAAACATTGTACCCAACTATTGGCCACATTTTGGCAGACACCGAAATTAGTACTCGCAAGACAACTTAACTTCTGCGCCCATGTGACGTCATCTGTTTCCTCGCACTCGTTTAGCCGCCATTATTTAACAAATGTTGAGCGTTCTCGCCACTCGTTAGGTTGTAGCGGTAGCATAAGGCCTCATACGCATGCGCGCACCAGTAAAAACAGTACCAACCTTGCATTTTCTGGATAAAAATATATTTATCCTACACATCCGGCAGATAAATTCAGTTCGTAGTACGATTAAAATATTAAAGTGGCTGATAACCTTTAACTGGTAGCTAACTTTAACCTCCCGATAGCAATATTTATGCGGTAGTCATAAGGCCGGCCCTAAGTGTGGAATAGCTTGGCTGTAGCTCGGAAACAAGTTCAAATGGATCACACATCAAATTTTTTCATTTTTTTTTGTCTCCTGTCCATTTCTGAAGTGGGCTCCACATGTTATGGTACACCCTGTATGTGTGTGTCTGTGTGTGTGTGTGTGTATATATACATAGTTCAAAGAGTAATAAGGCAAGGTGGGGGGGGGAGGGACATTCAAAAGAAGTTTAATTGTAATGTGTATTATCAACCATACTGGGATTATGGCACATATTAATGGTTTCTAAAGAAGTTTTAAGCAGACGATTTATCTTCTTTTGAGAGAACAATATTCAAACATTGACAGTTACTATCGAAGTCATTTGCAAAATTTTAGACTAATAAAATAGTTATGTAACTCACCAACGTATATGCTTTTTTGTTTTGTTCTTTAAAAGTGTCAGATCTAATTTTTACTCGATATTGTGGCTATGATTTCGAAAAGAACACAAGATGAAATCACGATATCACGAAAAGCTCAAGTCCTGTCCGTGGATGGGTGATGGATGGACAAATGAATGACATTAGTGTATTCCTCATCTCTCTGGTATAATACTGATCTGTCACTGTCTCCCGTGCAACGAGGGCTATCAGCATTCCCTCTCCTAATTGTGATGAATTATTCATCTATGATGTATGGCAATTTTTTTTAAGGTTTTACAAAAATGTTTTTGGTTTTATTCAACGGTTACTTCATGCCCTTATAATTAGGTTCATCGAAACATTTTCTTGCATTTAAATTCAAGATGTAAAATTGCTATAAGACCAGGAGTTCTGTGAACAGTAAACCTCACTTTGAGTTAGCTCTCTTCCAACAAATAAAGTATTTTTTGATACGCTCACAATATAAAATTCTAAGACATTTGAGAACTAGCAGCGAGCTTTACTCTTTACCTTGAGATAATAAGTTTCGTAGTTTTATTTTATCTTCTTCTTCTTACTGACATGACATAGGGTGGTTGTAGGTGAAGGTCGAAAGGAAGTATAAGCTTACATATAATAAATAGTTAATTTCAAAAAACTGCACAAACCATTACATTTTAGGCCATGTGGCCTAACAGCGATTGATCCTTTCAGGCTGATCGAGGCAGCTGTCTTAATCCCATGATCGGTGGCTGGAAAGTTGCCATTTTTTCCACAGCCGACTTATACCTTCCAAGCGCTAGTTTCTGCCATCTTTCCACGGCCGACTTATACCTTCCAAGCGTTAATTTCTGCCATCTCTCCACGGCCGACTCATATCTTTCATGCGTTAGTTTCCGTCTCATTATCGTGACGTGAGGAGCTCAGGTATGACCTTGTTTGGTTCGTCGCTAGAGTCCGCTGCGTTACACCAGTGACCCGTGTGAGCGACCTTTCCAGACGGGACCCTTAATGGAGCATGACAGGAGAGCTCATAAGACACGTGCGTCTCTAGAATCTGATAGAGGATATTTACACGGTTATGAGATTACAGGATGTACCCTCGGCTTACCCTGCCAACAGTGAGCTTACCTTGCACTGTTACACTATGGCGTAGCTTACAATATAGATTATTAACCGGGGGGGCCACGCAAGGTTTTTTAGGGGGTTTCAAAAAAATAATTTAAAATGTTATTTAATTATTACTGAAGTCAATTATCTTAAATTTTACGTTTTGGAATAAAAAAAATTCGATGATCTTAAGCATGTAAATACATTAGAATGGATTTTCTGGGGTAATGGGGGAGAGGGGAAGCATGGATAATAGAAATCACAGATAATACAAATCTGTTTACCATCGCCATTCAAGATTTGCTGCCTTTTGTTTCTACTTATTTATGTGAAAAGGGATTTTCCACAATGGTAAATACTAAAACGAAGCAGCGAAATTGACTCCAAATCGATTCCTGCATGCGAATAGCATTAAGTAATATATTTGAAACAAGAATAGACATATAGGTCCCATTAAATACATTTAGGTAAGCTAATTTCTGTTGTTTTTTTGTTGTTATTATAATCAGTAAATAAAGCCACTATTTTAGAATAAATCTGAATGATTCATAATTATGTTAGCTAGGGGGCCGCAAAAATATTTTAGGATATCTCGGGGGCCGCGAGTAATAAAAGGTTAAGAACCACTGGCTTATAAGATAGGATAATAGTTTAATCAGTCAGGGTAAATTGGTTGTACATGGTTAGTCCTAAGCTTACTGAATGGCTGTTTGTTTAAAGTAATTTTTTGGACAATAAGGGGCTTAGACACCGGGATTAAAAGCTAATATACCTAGAAAATCTACACCTAACACTAAACATTTAATCTGCAGTGTCATGTCGTTCATTGTTTCCAGGGTAAGCAGATCTTGTTAAAACTGTACTTACCTCTGTTTTCACTCATTTCATCCCCATTACACCAATCACACAGAGGCTCTGCTCTACACATCTCACATGGGAATGTATGTTATCACCCACCCTGTCCCTATTTGACCAATCATACATAGGCTCTGCTCTACACACCTCACATGGGAATGTATGTTATCACCCACCCTGTCCCTATTTGACCAATCATACATAGGCTCTGCTCTACACACCTCACATGGGAATGTATGTTATCACCCACCCTGTCCCTATTTGACCAATCATACATAGGCTCTGCTCTACACACCTCACATGGGAATGTATGTTATCACCCACCCTGTCCCTATTTGACCAATCATACATAGGCTCTGCTCTACACACCTCACATGGGAATGTATGTTATCACCCACCCTGTCCCCATTTGACCAATCATACATAGGTTCTGCTCTACACACCTCACATGGGAATGTATGTTATCACCCACTCTATCCCCATTTGACCAATAATACGTAGGCTTTGCTCTAAACACCTCACATGGGATTGTATGTATTTTATTTATTTATTTGGGGTATTTCGCGTACACTTTCTGAACCGACTGATTATATCAGCACACGAGAATTTCTAAGAGCGAGCGCAAAAAGCTTATACATTTTGTTGGGAAAGGTATGTTCCCATATCTTCCAGGGATCCTTTACATGTCTTAATCGACAGAGGACCGATGGCTTCACTTCCCCTCCAAAGGAAGTTGTGCTACGGATTTTTATCGCCCAAGAAAAATCCGTCGACCTCACTTTGGTTTGAACCCACGATCATCGGGTCATGAGGCGAGCACTCTACCCCAAGACCACTGAGGTCAACGAATGTATGTTCGTTGATAACTTACCAATGAGGGCTCTACTGAGTGATGAGAGCATATCAAAGGTATAAAATAGCTTTGCTTATACTGGCAATACTCCACGACACGCCACTGCTAATCTTAGACACCTCGGTACCAGGAAATCAAATCCGTGTAAGTCAAGGAATTGCTGTACATGATCCAACCTGCAAAGGAGGACCTTATTATTAATTTTCTATAATAGTTTTGAAAACTGTCCTCTCATCAATCGGAGTACAATAGAATATAGTTAGTTGGCTCATTGCTGTGCTACTAATGTATTCACATCTAGGAGGCAGTAAACAAAGTTATAGGATGACCATCTTGAAGCTACCAATCGTATAAATTTGTAAAATTACATATTCATTGACCGAACTTTTATTTTACACTTTTATGTTTATTTAGTAGACAACAGTCAAAAACAACGTAAACAATCCTTTAACTGGATTAACGAGCTTGGTTGTATTTACCTTATATAAAACCGTGCCCTTACAAGAAGCCATATTATTATTGTAATCTACGATATTATATTAATAAACAACTAATAATTACCTAAGAAAAAGATTTCAAAATAAAAAAGTTAAATGCTCGGTATATATATATATATAAAGGTCCTATGAAAAGACTGCTGGCCACTTTTCTAAAAGTAGCCCACAGCTTAAAAATACACTTGCATAGTATAATTTTATTAGAATCTTTACTGATAAAGGTAGTTCTTTCTCTCAACTACTCGTAGATTCACAATTTTCTCACTGCAAGTCCCAAATGGTTAGATATATTTTTATCTCACGAATAATGATTTGGTCATAGTCTATATTCATGGACAACCTCAGCCTTGGGCAGTAAGAAAGGGCGCCCATGTGGGTTTTTCAAATGGGGGGGTGGCTTGGAGTCCCGTCTGATGGGCGTGTGTCAATCCCTCTCCCTCTCCCCCTCCTCGAAATAAAATTTCAGGAATTTAATCTTGTGGAAGATAATTTGATTGCTTCTGAACATAATTCTGAGCTAATTATATGACTTTAAAGAGCCAATTTTAGCAACATAAAATAAGTTTCTGAAAAATTAACAAAAAATAAAATTTAGCTGTAGCTGAACCCATTGAAAATAAACATTTTTTTTTCACGAGTTTATTGGGCAGAACAAAATGAAAAGAAAGCTGGAATGAGAGGAAATCTACATTTTTTTCACAAATTACAGCCAAATCCCAAACACAAAATTTTATTCTTACATAAAAATTTACTAAAATAAAGAGTAAATATTGCGGAGTTATAAAGGGGGTTGAAGCTCCCTTTATCGCCCATCTATGGGCGTCATGGTAGTAAGCTAGGCGTTATATATTGTGGACAGCATTGACTTTGGTAGTTAACTATATATATA
>CABFWO010002071.1:93269-120244 GCA_902155825.1 Timema genevievae | reverse complement strand
ATATATATATTGGCGGGGACACAATCAAAATTGAAGATATTCTATTTCTTAAAGAGTAAGTCTTTTATCCGGAAAAATGAAAGGTGCCATTTTGTTTGTAATCTAACTAGATACAAATTTTAATCAAAATCGTTAAGAACCAGTTTCGATACAATCGCCTTTATCTCTTTTTTTCCCCCTTAAGTAAACTACCTTTAACTTTAGAGTTAGATTTATCATCCCAAAAACTACTCTGGGGAAACTTATGAAATCCCTAAATACCAAGTCTTAACCCAATTGGTAAAATGGTTTCGGCTCTAGTTAGAGATAAAGACACACATACGGCAACGTGAAAACCAAATCTCTGTTTTAGAGGGTCACAAAACGTCGAGACCAGTAAAAAACTCGGATTAAATTATTTTTATGATCATAATACTTCCTACCTCCAAGGGATCGCGAGAAAATGAAATAAAATAAATAGTATGTAAGGAATGGAGGTGGTCCATATTTTATCATACCGGAGTGTACACGCCACAATCTCGCGTGTATTAACCCTAATGTCCGCGCAAACAAAGTGTGACGTCACTCGCAAATATCGCCCTATAAACGCCCTCATCCTGTCCGGCTTCCTATCCTTGGAGAGGACAGGCCAACTCACGTGACTGGGACTGATATTTCCCTATTTGCCCCAGAATTGGTTGGTCGCAGGGAGGGGAAATAAGGGGCTAATTTTGTCTCATAAATAAGAGACTACTTAAGTGAGGCAAAGGTGCGGGGGTTGAAGAGGGTGGGAGGGCAAACTGTGGCACGTGAGCCTACCGTGTAGGACTGTCCACAATATCCTCAATATCTTCAACCCCTGCCTCGGTGGCGTAGTTGGCTAACGCGCTAGTCATGTTGAGCTCGACTGCCGAGGACGGGGAGATCGAGGTTCGAATCTCGGTCGGATGAACTGGGGGTGGTTTTTCCTAAATAGTTTTCCCCTCTCCCTCCACGCAAATGCGGGTTCACTTCCCCTATACTCAACCCTCCCAATTCCCAACCCATTAGCGTAATTAGTACTTAAGCGTATAGCCCGAACGGGTACTATTTTTTTTTAATTAAGGATTCTATGGTCAAACGGTTTAAAAGCATTACTCTTGCAATAGGCTATACTGGACTGCCGATGACGGGGGCTCAAATCCCGATCGGTTGTACTAAGTTTCGTTCCTAAATGGTTTTCCACTCTCCCTCCACGCAAATATGGTATTCACTCCCTCTGAATTCAACCTCACTTATCCCCAGCACATTAGCATTGCGTATAGCCCGAACGGATGGTAAGTAAAACGCTGTGGGGAAAAGAAAGCCTGACCTATGTTAAACCAATGCTGTTTACGCCTTTTAGTCGACCTGAAGTGTGACATCATTTACTTGGCCAACAGCTACAAGCTAAGCTGCATTTAAGCTACAAGCTAAGTTATTTTCAAGCTACATTGAAGCTACTTTTGATTTACAAGCTAGTCTACTTTCAAGCTACAGCTTAAGCTACTATCAAACTAGAAGCTAAATTTCTTTCAGGCTACAAGCTACACTACTTTCAAGCTGCCAACTAAGATAATTTTAAGCCAATAGCTAAGCTATTCTTAGGTTAAAAGCTAAGATACTTTTAAGCAACATTGAAGTTACCTTTTAATTTACAAGCTAATCTACTTTTAAACTACAAGCTAAGCTACTATTAATTTACAAGTTGAGCTACGCTAAGTTATAGGCTCGTTGCTAGCATGGAAACCTTCCCCTTATCTATTAAGATGTTTATCCAATAATGATTACTTACATG
This sequence comes from Timema genevievae, assembly GCA_902155825.1. Lineage (NCBI taxonomy): Eukaryota > Metazoa > Arthropoda > Insecta > Phasmatodea > Timematidae > Timema > Timema genevievae. Next base: position 118,449 of record CABFWO010002071.1, on the reverse strand, counting down.
AATGTCTTACTTAGCTGCACCAAACATACGTTAGCACCGTTATGGATATGAAAATCGTTCTGTTGGACTTTTTTCTTTCTTTTTAGCAATCTGTTGAGTGGAACAGAAATAACTTATTAGTTACCTATCTCCTGCTTATTAATTCGTAACACTTACGAAACGGGCCATTATAAAGCAATTTTATAAACTCTGTCATTAATAGCGTAATGTCTACTTACATTCTTAGTGAGCGGCGATTACAAAAGTTATTGCTTTAATAATGTGTGTGTCTGTGTGTGTGTGTGTGTGTGTGTGTGTCTGAGTGTGTATATATATAGTTATAAAACAGTGGTTTGAAATCAATCGCCCAACACGCTCCTTTCACCCACATGTCCTTATAATGTTCTCATGAAGTTGGCATAATTTGTTAGGCTAAAAGAATTCTGCCAGTCAAAAAAGTTTGTTTAACTATTTCGTATCACGCGAGCTACATGGTAAGGGTACAAAACAGAGTATTTTTTAATATTTTTATTATATGAAGACTCCCAATGAATTCGATAAAAGGAAAGAAGGGATGAAAAAGAAAAAAAAAAAGAGACTGCGAAACCCATTTCTAAAATATTGATTTGTGTTCGTCTTAAATATTCTTTCTCATACATTTTTTCCCATTAAAATTTGAAACTCAAAAGAGTTAAAGAACTTCCCTGTGAAGGTGGAATTTCTATATGTACATATCTTTAACTTTGTTTTATAGGACTCTTCGTACTTAGAATATTATTATTATTTTTACTTCTACCCGTCTTTCGCTAAAGTTTGTGTGTATTCTTTAAAAAAAACCACATGAAAAACGAAGGTATGGATACATTTACTTACATTAGGAAACTTGGCCATTATCTGATAAAACATTGGTTCACTTTAGGGAAATGGGATGGATTGACGTTCTTTTGACGTCTTGTGATTCTATGCAAGCAATTTCCAAGTAGTCCAATTGGAATATTCAAGGACGTTGAACTGTGATTATCTGTTATTATTCTCATTCCTGTATTGGCAGTATATGTACATTTGATTTCTTAAGAAAGACCAACACGAAAAGCCAGATAGAAAATTGCAAGGCAATTTATCGAAAATCACACATATCTCATTCTTGTCCCTGGAAATAAAATGATATAATAATCTGTATGCAATTTTTTTTTCCAATCGAACAATTTCCAACATCAATTATTTAAATTCTAATGGATACTTTTTTAGTTTTCATGATTACTTAACGAAATAAATAGCCTGCTCCAAAATTGAAAGAAAATGACTTGTCGTTGGTAAAAAAATAATAATTTAGCTTTCTACGTCACATCCCTAACCTAGACCCCCTCCAAGCCCCTCCCACTTATAACCCTCCTCCTACCAACAATATTATGAAATAAATACCAATGACTAATTTAATTAACATACTTTTATTTCGTTCGAGCTATAAGTTACGCTTATGTACTAATTACGCCATTGATTTTAGGGATGAGGAAGGTTTTATTTAGAGAAAGTGTACTCGCATAGCGTAGAGGAAGATTGAAAATCCATTTAGGGAAAACCACCCTCGGTACACCCGATCGAGATTTGAACCTCGATCTCATCATCGGTATTCTAGTCTACTGTGAGAGTGACGTAATAGATTATGCGGCCACCGATGCGGGTCAATATCTATCAAGCTAAAGGGTTTCATTTTACATAAAACTTATTTCCTTAATAGGGCCTATATAAAAAAGTTCTTATTTAAATTTTAAGTGTTATTGTTTCATATTTGGGTTGAGAAAAGCCTCTGCAATAAAGTGGGCATTAGTCAAATCCATATGACAATTTATAAAGCTAATAAAATAAAATAAGATAAAATAAATGGTAATGGAACGACACAATCGTACAAACTTTCTCATTTTACTATTTTTAATAGTTTGGAACAAAGTTTTCAAAAAAATAGGTTAGCACTAAACTACTCTTAAATGATTTTTTCCTCTAAAAACAAGTATGGCTGCACAACTATCTATAACGTAAAACACAGTTTTTAAAAAAATCCATGGTAATTACTATGGATCAGTGTTTTACAAGATAAATGACTGTGTACTTGTTTTAGACAATCCTGAAGTTTAGAGATATAATATAAAAATCACACCCACTTCAGGGATCGAATGGTCTAATGCGTCATTCTCGTGTTATACTGGCCTGCTGAAGATAAAGAGATCGAGGTTTGAGTCCCAGTTGGGTCTACTGAGGGTGAATTTTCCTAAAAGGTTTTCCAATATATTTTCACGGTCTAGGGGTAAGGTGTTAGACTTCTGTGCTAGGGGTCCGGGGTTCAATCCTCGGTCCCGGTATAGAGTTATATGATTGCCAAACCCTTCCTTCACCTCTGACAAGACTTGTATTAATCACAACTTGTGAATGTGTGGAATGCCAGGCCTCCACCGTGGTTCGGATCCCACGTTAAACTATAGGTCCTCCATTTCATCTCACAATCACCCTACCATTACACATTAGCGTAAGTGCGTACAACCCGAACGGGTAGTAAGACGCGGTGCTAATAATAATAGTAACATTATTCTTCCACGCAAATGCGGTTAAACTACCTCCAAAATTCTTCCTTGCTCACCCCTACCCCATTAGATTAATGAACATTTACGCGTATAATCTGAACAGGTGGTGGGATGCGATGATTAAAAACATAATTAAATTCACAAGTACTACTTGAGGTATGACTATAAAGTTTGGATTAGATCCATCAAAGCTTTTTGGCTTTGGACCCGGGACACAGACAAATATACAGACATACAGATAGACAGACTGACAAAGACGGACCTAATTGTACGACCCTTTTTTTCAAGTTCGTGGGGCACATAAGACCATAGGACGCCAAGATCCGACAATGTCTCAAGAAAAGAAAAAGTTGACTAACGCGCTAGTTTCGTGTTAAGCTAGACTGCCGAGGACGGGGAGATCCAGGTTCGAATCTTGGTAAGGTAAACTGGGGGAGGGAGGTCCTAAATTTTTTCCACTCTCCCTCCACGCAAATGTGTGATCACTTCCTCTAAATTCAACCTTCCCAATTCTTAATCCATTAGCTTAATTAGTACTTAAGCGTATAACCTGAATGGGTGGTATAACGTGGTGCTGAATAAATAAATAAAATATCCCGTTATTTTGGGACAGGACTTTTTGGGGGCAAAACTTGCTAGTGTAAAAGAGATACGTTTGTGTGGCTGTTGCCTCCCCACCTCCCCCCTTTCCTATCTAACAAAGCTGGCCCAGGTTTGCCCCGTTTGACCCCTTACCTCATGGTGGCCTCGATAAAGACAATTATCATCGAACAAAAGTATATTTTTTTATGCAAATGCCAATCAGGAGCCGCTAATTACAATTTGTTACTAGCCGTGCGAGTAAAATTTCAAGTACGTTTGGGCGCTGTTTTTTTTAAACTTATTTTTTACCACTTACTAACGGGTCAGGTTGATACGTCATAGCGATACCTAACCTTATATCACTTTCCCTCGTACTGGTATCGCAATAACAGTTATTGAACAAGGCCCCAATTACAAGAGAGAACAATGCAATATCACGTTACAATGAGGCGGGCTAATTGATTTCAATTGAAGGAACGAAATAAATAATAATAATAATAATAGTAAATATGTATTAAACATTCGTGAGTTTATAATTTGGAGAGTCGTGATTTAAACGGACTTGCCGATTGCAATATTTAGCACGCTCTTTCTAGTTTTATTTCAAAATTTATGATTTAAATGAGAAACATGTAAGACAAAACATAGTAATAGTAATAGTAATAATAATAATAAAATACTTTTTATGTGGAAAATATAACGCGAACAATGGCACGACTTCTTGCACCATAAATGATTAAAATCAAGTCCATTCAATCATCATGTCTATTCATGCAGCTACCGGTACAAGGAAAAAACCATGGCTTGATACCGCAATCGAACTATACCGACCAAGCGGCTGCCACCATCAGCGATAATAATGCCAGAATTTGCGGATAGAGGGTGTCATATTGTCAGCACAATAAGCCCTTCAGTCGTTAATCTTAATTTTCTAGACCAGAGTTGCTACTTATTTATTCAAGTAGCTCCTCATTTGTACTCACAATGCTGAATTTGACCCAGTTCAAGACCTTCTACTTTATAGAAAAATTTCGGAAGCACCGGGGATTGAACCCGAGACCTCTGGATCCAGAAACTCTGACCACTATACCACAGAGTTGGTACAAGAAATACTAAATAAACTATTAATAATTGACAATCCGCTTCGGTGGTCGCACGGTCTAACGCGCTAACCTCGCAATAGACTAGACTGCCGATGACGTGAGAGATTGTGGTTCGAATCTCAATAGGGTATACGGAGAATGGTTTTTCAAAATTGTTTCACACTCTCCCTCCAAGCAAATGTGGGTACATTTCCTATAAATATAGCCTTTCTAATCTCAAAAATCATAAGCGTTATTAGTACATAAGCGTATAAACCGAACGGTGCTAAAAAGAATTGACAATCCACGTGAAATTTATATTTTGCCATTATTAGGGAACTTTAAAAAAGTCAAAGAATTAATATCTTAAGTCTGATAGAATGATCTTCACTTATTAAGGCCACACTCTATTTTAAGAGAAATATCCTCACATTATAGTATTTATTATGTCAAGTGTAGTTATGAAGCATAAACCTACTAAAACAACCAATAATAATAATCTAAGAATTTTCTTTTTAAAAAATCATGCTTATAAAGTTTTAGTAAGGAGATGTATATTATGTTTATAAAGAAACCAGTTTTTTATACTAACAAGAAAATGTAGCTTGTTAATAAGTGATGAATAAAAGCAAGAACATTTTAACAAAGATGAAATACGATGAAAAAAATAAATAGCTAATAAAATTTGAGATCTTATATTCCACATAATGGTGGCGAGTTAATGTTACAGTACATTAGCAATAAATTATAAACACATAGAACATAAAACTCAACACTAGAAAAATTTGGAATGAATTCAAATCATCAATTTTTCAAATTCGTTTCAAATTTTGCCCCCCAGAATAATTATTTCTTTCATCTCGTTATTTAGCATCACATATTCTATATATCAATTTAATTAACATACAAAGATTTTACTCGTACATCAAATAGTTTTTAATATATTATATTGTGTATCATTTTTAATTTTTTTATGTTCTATGAGTTCTTTAATTTATTGTTAACTAGCTGAATGCCCGTTCCTCGCACGGGATATTGTGTTATTATTTATTTTTGGATGAAAATGATGAGTTCTTGTTTGAAACTTAATGGCATGGTTCTTAGCGCTACCAGAGAAACACTGCGAGGAGGTGACCATTTATAGTTTCACATGGGGAGTTTTATTTTCGGCAGGCCCCCCTTGCCTACTGCCTGGGGCGCTATCAGCTGAGCGCAGATGGACAGATCCCCCCCCCTCCTCACCCTGTGCCGGGCCCTCTCACTCACACAAACAATACAAACACCACAAAGTTCAGCAAAATATATAAACTACAGACTTTTACCGTCTCTTGGAGTTGCATATTAAAACGTAACGTATTAAAACGTAACTACATATTTTAATTAATTGTCTGTATTAATTTTTTTTCCACCCCTTAGAAGTATCTACGGTGTTAAAAATAATTTCTATATTTTTTTGAAGGTATTATTAGAACAAACTTATCGGATTATTACCCTCTTAACGCTTAAAAAGAGTTTATAAAGCAATATTGTTGATTAGAATAGCTACCCCGAATTCACCCCCTTAATCACAAAATATTGGAATGAAATATCTTTACTTTTCCTAATTTTTTTTAGCACCGCGTCTTACTACCCGTTCGGGTTATACGCTTAAGTACTAATTACGCTAATGGATTAGGAATTGGGAAGGTTGAATTTAGAGGAAGTGAACCCGCATTTGCGTGGAGGGAGAGTGGAAAACCATTTAGGAAAAACCACCCCCAGTTCACCCGACCGAGATTCGAACCTCGATCTCCCCGTCCTCGGCAGTCGGGCTCAACACGACTAGCGCGTTAGCCAACTACGCCACCGAGGCGGATCCTTTTATTTTTTTTCCTAATTAGCTTATAAGGAACACCTGTGCCAAATTTCATTCCTCTAGCTTTGTGGGAAGTGTGTGAATTGAGTGAGTGAGTTAGCCAGTTAGGACTTTCGTTTATATATATATTTAATGTAACATTTATACTCCACTATTCTATGAAATATATTATTTAAAATCTAGTATTTTATTTTGTCATTGTATTACACCTTTGTTAAATTTTTCTTGCTTGTTAATAAGTGGTTGATAAAAGCGACAGTCTCATTACAATAATTTTTTTAAATAACTTGTTTCGTTTTCTACATAAGAATATCAAGTTGTGATATTGTTTAAAAATGACTTTATTTGTATTGAGGAAGTTTGTTAGATTTATGTGTACAACCATTTAATTTGATCTCAGAACTACAACATTTTGTTTGAAACTTAAGGTTTTTAATCCTAAGATATGTTGATACCTTTCAATTCCATTTTTAAGTGAACCATAATTTGAAGGAAAAAACACTTCTTTTAATAAAACAGGATTTCTAGACGTAAAGCAACGCATGCCTGCATTTTGATAGATGGCTCCAATTACTCTAATGAGGAAAGGTTTTTTTTAATGTACACGCATCCGCTTTTAAGGAGGATGATAAACCATTTAGAAAAGAAAAAGCCCCATGTGATGTACACCCGGCTGAAAATTGAACTTCCAACCTTACCGTCACCAGCAAACCAAACTATAAAATACGAACGTCTTTATTTGCTGGTACACACTTCGGTGGCCGCATGGTTTAAGGCAGGACTCTTTAACCTTTTCATGTCCAAGGTCCGAAGTTTTTTCTCTCTTGTTGTCTCGCGGGCCGCAATACTTTACCGATAGTTTTCGGATTGAATAGATTTTAAAATATTCGTGTCACCTCTTTTTTATACACTTAAACTCGCACTCGGGATTGGGATTTCTCGTGAAGTATGTTCTCTGTTGTTTAATAGCAGGAGGTAGCAGGATTTTTCTTGTCTACTAGAGTTGTCATTTGCCGGTTAAAAGTACAATTGTATTAAATCGTAATAACTTCCTTCGCGCAAAAAGCATATCTCGTTTATGAAATAACGTAAAATACGTATTTATTTTACTTGTTGATTATGTAAAATATATATATCTGTATTTGTAATTTTTTTTCTCTTGAAATAATTTTATATTTTTCATAAGCCAGCGGGCAGCAAAAAATGTTACCATGGGCCGCGGGTTGAATACCCCTGGTCTAAGGTGTCACTCTCACAATAGACTAGAATGTTGAAGACGGGGAAATCAAGGTTCGAACCCCAGTAGGGTGTACCTATGGCTGTCTTTCCTAAATAGTTTTTCACACTTCCTCCACGCAAAAGCAGGTGCACTTCCTCTAAATTTAACCTTCTTAGTCTATAACACAAACCTAGATGTAATTAGTATCCTACACTGGCGTACAACCCGAACGGGTAGTAATACACGGCTCTAAATAATAAAGTAATCTGGTATTTCCCCTCTCCCCCACTCACCCCCTCACCACCAAGAATCGAATCTTACATACGTGGCTGTCAACTAGATATAGGCCTATTAAATATACAGCTAGTTAAGGAATATGCAAAACTTACGTGACATTTGCACGCCACGGGACATGAGTAGGAACCCCCCCTTCCACGTTTTTGTAGAGTCTTATGTTAATAAGGGAACTCACAGCATATACTATCTAAATTTTATAGGAAGGGTCTTTTATAAAACACAAACGTAAAATTTTGTTTAAGTCAACATTGATATTTTACTAAATTACTAAAGTTATTGTAAGTATTGCTGATATCTACCAAAAGTGACAGCTGCAGATCACATTACTTGACGTATGAATACGCAAAAGTAACTTTTTATAGCTGTCAGATAAGACCCTCCCTTAAGAAAATCGGACTTCAGTAAAGAAACCGCATTCATAAATGATCGGCAAGTGTCTTGACACAGCCGTCATTACGATTCAGACATGTTATCAGCTGAATTAATTATTCGACAGCTTCACTTTCTCGTGTTTTGACGCTGGACTCTTAAGTTGGCATGACAGGATGTCAAACCCGGGGGAGAGAGGGCTGATTATTGGCAGACTGGACGTTATTCCTGGAATTCTCAGCGAGGTTTTTAAAAACGGTTTTATGAATAACGTAGACAGATGGAGATGTATTATTGAGATGATGATTATTTGTAAGAGTAAACATTTAACAATTTATATGGCTGCTTAAGGGGCGGAAACAAAAGAGTGCTTCCAGTTTCTTAAGGTGGGAATGTAGGGGATAGGATAAAAGTGTACCGTTTTTGAAGTTTTTATAGAAAAACATTTTTTTTGTCAAAATAAATCAAATATATCTCCAGTAGAAACATAAAGTTTAATTTTCTTCCCATGGTGATCTCAACAGTAATTGACTATCGGTCAAGGGTGCTCTGGAATTTAAAAACAAAATTTTATCTTCATTTAAAAGTTTATCATCTTATGCTGTTATACCCATGACAGATATTCAACAACTGTTGATATCGTCATGTGAAGAAAATTAAACTCTATGTTTATACTGAAGCAATTTTATTTATTTTGGCCAAAAACAATTTTTGCTATAAAAGCTTCAAATCATTTCTCGCGTCCCCTACACTCCCACCTTAAGGGTACCACCTACTGGTCCGTTGAGACGTGCTGAAGACGTCCAAAAGACCAGAGTTATCTAAGAAGGGGTTTATTAATTCAAAATTATGACTGATGCCAGATTGGAGGTTTACCTGTAGGTACATTTAGTTTAATCTGAAAGCTAGCAAGCTCACTTGACTCAATCTATTTGACCACGCTAGGATCCTATCTTATAATCTTCGCCATAGTGGAAACTTAGAAGGTAAGCTTGCTATTGTACCAGTACTGTACCGGTACGCACCTCTACCCCTACCGAGCTTATACCACTATGCTAGACCAGATTCCTGGTTTCTTTACACTTTGAATAATGATGAAAACAGAACAAAACGGGTTCACGGCTGATTTGAATTATTTCCCCTTGGTAGGCAAATATTGTGTCACACGGCTGACCAACAAATTCAATAAATTGAATTTTAACTAGGGCTGTGCATGATCCCGAACTTCGGAAAAAGATTCGTATATAGCACCAAAAATAACAAATTGTGTAGCTGCAAACAGGTTAGAATTTTTTTTTAAAGTAGCAAACGCCCGAAAATTCAATATTTCGACCGCCTATTGCTCAGAAACATGAATCCATACTACAAAAATGTATACAACAATTTTTATAGAAAATTCACCCATCATTTAACTTTCATGGCCACATTTTTTTCTCTAAAGTTGATACTAACCGAGATATTTACAACTTTGTAATAAAATATACATTTTTTGCTTTTTTTTCAAGATGACGGCCAAATCTGGGCTTGTCAGGGGGTTCAAAATTAGCGTGTGTTTTCTGGCACCCAATCAAATGGATTAAAATTAATTTCAACTTGTCCGGAATTATTCCTACTAGCAATGTACTTGTCGACTGGGCTATTATTACGGGAACCAACTATTTTTATTACCACTACTACTATCTAACCAAGCGTGAGAAGGACTTTAATTTTGACGGGAGGTGTCTTCTCTTACGCCAATCACGCAGACGCCTTCCGGATGATAAAAAAACACACTAAAACTAAAATAAGGAAGGGATTTAGCGCCCGGAGATTGTATTAATAATAATATCGCAGCTGGTCTACGCGTCCACCAGGAGGAGCGTCACCTGGTTCGATTCCCACCAGCACTCCCTCATTACACCCTTATCAGACATTCATCCGCCTAGCCTTGGGACGAGGCGCGTGAGTACTACGGTCCTAGGTATGCTTCCAGCCGGGTGACAGGCATCTGGGACCTACTATTATACTCTGGAGAAGCTGGAGACCTTGCCGGATGACGGTCCGCGAGATTCCCTCATCAACAATACAGATCCTTAACGTGATCTGGATGGGAACACGAGTAGTTTTTATAACAATCAAATAACGCTCCAATAGAAACATAGATTTAATTTTATAAACATGGTGATATCAACATTTGTTGAATATTTGCCAAGGGCATCGCGAAAATTGAATATAAATCCTTTTAGGGCCGTTTTTTACAGGAGTTTCTTGATGCGTTTGTTGGTATACAAGAAACACGTGTCACGCGTCATGAAAAGAGTGCGAGGGAAGATAAAAAAACACCAGATACCAGAGTTGTCAGTCCCTTCTTTTCTACCACTCGTGATGGAGCCATGCGTTTTCTTCCTTATATTGTTGTCATTTCAGGAACAACTAAAGCGGTAGACAATAAATACCCAACCACAAAAATACGAGTAATAAATACACTCACTACTTTACTTACTTACGTACTACCCGTTCGGGTTATACGCTTAAGTACTAATTACGCTAATGGATTAGGAATTGGAAAGGTTGAATTTAGAGAAAGAGAACTCGCATTTGCGGGGAGGGAGAGTGGGGAAAACCACCCCCAGCTCACCCGAGCGAGATTCTAACCTCGATCTCCCTGTCCTCTGCAGTCTAGTTCGACACGAAACTAGCGCGTTAGCCAAGTACACCACCGAGGAGGGTCACTCAATCACTTACCTGCTACAGAAGTACACTGATAGTGGTACTGAGACACACTTGAGGATCTAACACAAGTGGTGTTGAGGTTGGTTGGCCCGCAATCTCGCCAACACGGCGACACAAAAATTGATGTCTGTATAAAAGGGACCTTAAGGATGATAATAGGAATACTATCTACCAAGTATTGAAAATTAAACTTAAATATATAATGAAGCCACATTTTATTAATTTAGTAATTTTTTTCAAAATTGAAACTGTAATCAAAGGTATAGAGACATTTAACACTAGTAAGATTTGTGAAAATAAATAATAAACAATATTGCAGAAACACTCTACCAAAGAGCACAAATGAAATAATACATACTGTTACAGAAACATTGAGAAAAGAGGAACATATCTGTCCACAAAAAGAGCATAACCATCAATATTTATGTTTCCAAATATATCTATATTTGCTTAGAGCTCAGAAACTATTGATTTTATAAAAATATATATTTCAGTTTTTTTTTTTTTTTTTTTTGCTTTTAACNTAAAAAAAAAATTTTTTTTTTTTTTTTTTTTTTTTTTTGCTTTTAACAGTACTACACTTTTACAATAATACGTTATTTTGTATTTGAAATAGTTGTGAGGATATGATCAAACTTGGAAACATCTGCAGATGTAAAGTAAACTTAAAGTCACTTTCATGGGAAAACTTGAAATGCAATGTTATTTTTAATGTTAAACAGTGTTTAGATACTAAATGTAATCTAAATCATTAGAGTGGTGTAGTTATTATATTTTATACCCTCTTTTGACTAACCAATTGAGATAATCTAATATAATATGATAATATTCAAAATTTATTTAACGCTATCTTTAGCAGTAAATTTTTACGTGGTGCAAAATCCTTCTGTTGCTCTCTATCGGTCACCCAGGTGAAATCTTCTCCGAAGACAAGAGAGGAAGGACAAAAGACGGCTGCATACCGTTACTCTGAGATTGTTCTGGGAGCCAAGTATTATAAAACAAAGCTTTTGGCAAGCACAGGTGTCGTCACTTGCTTGGTAGCCTGCGTCCGTCAAGAGAAAATATATTTTTCATTAAAATGACATAATCTGAATTGGGACCGTAAATATTACGCGCCGGGCACAATCGAGGGACAATCTGGAGCCGATCAAATTTTAGTCATCACAGTTCCCTAGAAAGTGAAACATAAGCTTGTGTGATATCGGATCGCGTAATCATCTTGTTCAGTGCAGTAATTACATTAAAATTACGTAATTGATCTCAATTTTAACCTGATATAACAAATCACATCAACGTCATCATTATAATATTGTCACCCAAAAGTGGCATGAAATTTCAATAACAAATAATCCCTGGATGAAGTGTGATCAAGACGTTATAAAAGTAGCTTCCAGCGTGTAAGCACTAATATCCTTCACAGCAGATTTCGATAATATCGAGGTCATCTCTTTTTTGCTCTTCAGTAAAGTACACCTGATTTTAGGTCCAGATATCCAATTCCAAAAAAATCCTCAGGGGAATTCCATGAAAATTCTAGATACTAAGTTTTGTTCCTATAAGTAAAATGGTTTCGGCTCTAGCCCGAGATACAGACAGACAGACAGAAGGCACCACGAAAGCCACTTTTTAGGTTTCAGGGGGTCATGAAATGTCGACACTTATCAAAATCAAGCGTTCAATTTTTTTTTATTTTTTTTTACGATCACAGTACTTTTCTCGCCGATGGATTGGGGAAAAGTAAAAATAAACTAAAACCTAATTAGGTAATATATTATCCAACTCGCTTTGCTCGTTGGGGACTCCATCCCCAAACCCCAAGTGAGTTTTCTTTGCAAGTGGATGTAAACTAATGTAATTCCAGCGTTGTTTTGAAAGCAACAACTTAAAGTTACCGGTATTGTATTGTATGTACCCCACCGACTTTAAAGTTGCTCCACCATTAAATTTTTTAACTTTTTGGAATTTTCTCGTCGGTTACAGGCTAGCAGCTATAAGTTTGCCAAATTTCAAGTTTCTAGCTCATCTGGAAGTGAGTAAACATTAATGTGAGTGAGTGAGCGAGTGAGTCAGCCATGTGGCTTTATAGTAGTATAATAATATAATAATAATTAGGAATGCATTTAGTTAACGCTAAAAAATATGTACAGAGCTAGACCTGCGAGTTATATATTCCTAGATACTTCCAATGACCAGGGTCTTAGAAAGTTCATTTTTCTAAGAAGGGGTGGGGGGTGGTCCAGACCATATCTCTCCCCTTTCTTAATATGCCTTGCCAGTGACATAATCAAAATAGTAAATGAGTTCACCTATTTTGTGCAGTGAATTAAGATCATTTTTACCTTTTATCTTTACAGTCTTGACACCAAACAAAGAAAGATGGTGAAAAGAAAAGAAAATTCATTTTAGAAATATGATTGGTTTTTCTCATTCATTCACGGTTCATTTCCCATAAGATGAGGTAAATTAATGCCACCTTCCTAATTCTACGCTATTGAGATTGTGTGGAATGCAAATCGTACTCTTAAACTAAAAATGCATCATATCCATTCAGCCCTCCTCAAAAAAACAAAAAAATGGGTAAAGTAGGATTGCTACAGATAGATTAAGATGGGAATAAAACATGTTGAGAATTACAAAAAGTTACTAAAACATTTTTCACGTTTCACCTACAGCTGTCACTTTTGATGGATATTATCAATATCTATAAAATAACGATAATAAGAGAGTAAATGTACACCGCAAAATATATGTTTGTTTTTCCTAAAATCTTCATCCTCTCTGAATCATACTATATCAAACTTACACCTGTGAGCGTGCGGATAAAGGCGTCAGTTTCGTCATGTATCTGGTTCTTTGATGACGAGATTGGGGTTTGAATCCTGTACAATTGAGTTTATTTTCTTACCCCCTTTCTAGCCCCACCCCTCCCAAACAATTTCTCTTTTATTTCTCCATGTGAATGATTTTACACATCCTTTAAAGATTTACAATCTATTAACTCCCATCTTAGTGTAAATATTCTGATATATCGGACGGGTGGCAAGACGCGGTCGAGTTTTATGGAAACAAAAATGGGGTGTGGCTGTGTCATGGACACGGCCGTGTGTTGTACGTGAATACGTTTATGTAACGGATTATATTTTTTAAATAAAATATTTTTATTTATGTATTTAGGATAAAAGCAAGGAAACAAATAATTATCGTGTTACAATATAACTTTATATACAATCGATAGATTTTGACGACAGCTGACGATTAAAACTCAAACGAACATCGTAGCTTCTCAGAGTCAAAAGTTATACTAATTGCAAATCTCGATACGCAGTAAAATAACCTCAAAATGGTGGCGCTTCCCCCTCCACCGCGCGCGATGCGTCACTGTTCTCGCTTATCGTAATGAATTCTTTGATCCTTTAGCTATCCAGTAGTATAATTTAATTTTGGATGTAGAGGAAAGATTCGAAACTACAACACCAAACTGTATCCCCCGATTTTGTTATCATTAGGTTTTTTGGATTGCCCCCGTATGGTAGTAAATTTAAAGACGTATTCACAATGAGGGGGGAGGGAGTTGACGTTGGATCTTACTGAACTTGAAAATGGACTCTTCTTCTCCCGAATAGCGAAGAGGTATTTTCTCCCACACATTTTGTCTTGAGGATATGTCGTGCTGATTCAAGAAGCACATTTGAATAACCGGGGCCAGAAGGAGAAAGGGTTGAGAGGGGGGTGGACAGCGGTAAGAGGGGAAGGGGAGAACTTCTAATTGTCAGTCACGTTTCAATCTTTGGTTTACTTGGTTATTACCAGGGTTACCAACAGGTAAACACACGGCGGTCAGATATACGATTACAAGTATCTATATACATATTTTATTTTTAATAACGCAGAATAAAAAAAAAAGGCCAACCAAGTGGCGGCAAAACCAGGGCTAATGGGGACCCTCAGACGTGGGGTTCTCACGCTTTCACAAGTTCGGGAGGGTGGGGGAATTAATATCCCCCACAGTTGGCATTCCTGGACAATTACACACCTCAGGCTCGTTCTTCACGAGGTATTTATTTACACAGGATTTCAGCGCGCGTTACCAACTTTTACACGTTGCCTTTGCTGGTTCTAAATCGTGAAGACCGGGCCTCGACTCCCCCTCTCAGTCATTCCATTTAATTTTTTCCGTGAAGATGTTTTGAGGCAGTTTTATTTTTTGGTGACAAAGTTGGGATTTAATCTTTAGCACCCGTTCGGGTTATGTTAATACTGTTGGCCCCCAATTATACGTCACTCACAGGACTGGGACATACTCAGAAAACAAAAAAAGGCCGGATAGTAAGATAAGGAAAGTTTTTTTTTACAAAACACAAAAAACAAATAAAAACATAAAATACTATGGTTTTCTATAAATTGTACAAGTGTTTATCTTTTATATATAGGCCTAGTCTACAATTTAACAAAGGCAACACAAAAAATATTGGCTCAGAAAACATTGATTTATTGGTGGTGAAACGGCAGTAGCTGACAGACAAGTGCAGACAAGCACCAGAACGGGACGGTCGGATATGCTGAGGAGACGGATATTCAGAGGTCGGATATGACGAGGAGATGGATATAGGTCTACTGTATGTACTAACTATGCTAACGTATTAGGGATGAGTATGGGTGGAATTTAGAGGACGTATACCAGCACTTGCGTGGAGGGAGAGTGGAAAACCATTTAGGGAAAGCGTGTCTCAGTACACCCGACCAATATTCAAACCCCGAGCTCCCCATCATCGGCAGTCCAGGCCTTGGACCGTGTGACCACCGATACTGGTCTGAGGATCTTCTTTAAATCATTTATTGATTGCTATCACTCTCACTAGTACTCAAGTAGTATCAGGCGTCGGTCTTACAACATCCTGGTTTGCTAGTGACCGGGAAATTAGAATATCGGGAATAGTTCTCCACATGCTGCTTACCGCTGTGGTTTTTACATCCTCTGTCATTGCAAATGTGGATGCACTTCCTCTATAAACAGCCATCCTCATCCCATTGACGGGAGCGTCAGTCTCATCTGGTCTAGTTCACGGGTGACGGGTAGGTCAGAGCTTCAAACCTGGTTGGGTGTAATGCGGGTGGCTTTCCCTAGATTGTATGAAAACCTTCCCCTCCCCCACACAAATGTGGGTACACTTCCTCTAAATTCAACCTTACTCATTTCTAACAAATTAGCGCAATTAATTTATATGTGTTGACCCAAACGGGTAGTGAGTGAGACGCCAGTTTTAAAAAAAAAGTTACACAGGTCATAATTTAAAAAAATGGATACAAGAAAATTGGGCGAAAATGTATAAATGGGAAGAGTTTGTAAATTAAAATCTAGGGTATAGTTTTGCATCTAAATTTTGAAAGATAGGTGATATAAATTATAGGGATCTAATTAGGCTTGTCCATTAATTAGAAGAGTTTGAAAACCAGTGTCATATGTGTTAACTTATGTTATCTCTAGAAGTTAGCTGTTAGCTTACAGTAATTGCTGAACTAGGTCGAAGCTAGGACTGTGATGGTTGAAATGATCTTTATTTCGATCCGTATTGACATTAGTTTAGGTGTAAGCTCACATTGTTTTCTATCCCCTTCAAAACGTATTGGGAGTTGACTGTAAACTTACAGTAATTGCTGAGCTAAGTCGAGGCTTGGATTGTGATGGGCGAGAAACGAAATAATTTGGACATGACTGGGAGGAAAGTAATTTATGGGCGATCAGAAACTAAGGTTCGCGTGTTGTAGTCGTCTACTTTGTTGGAGAGGGGGAGAGAAGAGGGAAGGGGAAATTATAGAGAGAGAAGAGACGGAACATTCCCGATAAAGTGGTTCATGGGTTAGGGAGGGGAAGGGAAGGAGGAAAGAAGGGGGAACAGTGCTATACTGGCGTCAGGTGAAACAAATCAAGAGGTGGGAGCTAATATACGGAATACCAGGGGATCCATGACAAGCTAGAGCAGTGGTTTCCAACATTTAGCAAAGTGTGACCTCAATTTTTGTCTTTGAGACCATCGAGAGCCCCTTGATAGCTTACAAGCATTCATATCAAAGTTTCTAGAATATTATTTTCACCGAATCTAACTGACCGTCTGGTCTTTACACATTTAATTACAATTGTGAGGTAGGTAGAATTGAGAGTAAATGTACTTTAATTTGCTTAGAGGAAAAATCACCCCCAATACCCCTGTCGAAATTGAATTCCGACCTAATCAATGACAAACCAAACGAGCATGACTAATCATACATAGGCTCTGCTCTACACACCTCACATGGGAATGTATGCTATCACCCACTCTGTCTCCCATTTGACCAATCAAACATAGGCTCTGCTCTACACACCTCACATGGGAATGTATGTTATCACCCACTCTGTCCCCATTTGACCAGTCATAGATAGACTCTGCTCTACAAACCTCACATGGGAATGTATGTTATCACCCACTCTGTCCCCATTTGACCAATCATACATAAGCTCTGCTCTACACACCTCATATGGGAATGTACGCGTATTCCTGTAGATATCTGACCAATGAGTGTTATATTGAGTGATGAGAGCGTATCGCCGGTAGGCCTACAGTTTAACCAAGCTATCTGCTTACCCTGGCAACACTCCACGACACGACACGACACTATCACGCATTTTCTTAGAGTAAATCAAATTTCTCTAGTGCTTGTAGGTTTGACCACTAGGCCAAGAGGACATAAGCTATCCAGACAGAAGACTGTTGATATGAAAAAAAAATGCTGACGCCGTCTGCTAAGATGGCGGGCGACAAAACTTGTAAAGGGATCTCCCCTCCCTTCTTCTCCGACCGATAAAACCTCAAAAGACTCTTATTAAGGCGCGGGGCATCAACATCGGATAACTGTCTAATTGTTCCAGGGGCCTGAGTTTTGATGGTCGAACTTCAGGGTTGAGGGAGGGGGGAGGAGAGAATATAGCTCTCCAAGACGACAACGACGCCCTTAAGGTACAAACCGAAACGAAACAAAGTACCAGTGGGTTTTACGGGAAAAACAAAATTAGATAATTGGAGTTAAAGGCGCACAACAGGCTATGTCGCAATTATTCTACGTTACTCTTTTGTTAGATCTAGAAGGGCGGGTGAAAGGGAATGGGGGGAAATGCCCTTACAGTAAAAAATAAAATTTAGATGAATAACTCTATTAAAGTGGGGTGGATTTTTATAGTTATTTTTTTAAACAAACAAACCTTTTTAGGTCAAAATAAATCAAACAATGCTTCAATAAATAGTTATTAATAATAGTTTAGTTTTCTACACAAGGTAATTTCAACAGTTCTTGAATATCCGTCGCGGGTATCCTGGAATTTGAACAGGAATTTTTTAAATGAAGAGAAAAACTTATCTATTTTCTCAGTGCCCACGACAAATATTCCAAAATTGTTGAGATGACCATGTGTATTATTATTTTATTTTTTTATACGAGGTATTTAACTTGCACTTAATAAAGAGACTGATTATATCAGCACACGACTTATAAATTAACTGAAATCTACGATGTTCATGGGTTAAAACTTAGTCAGGGTCGAAGGATTTTTCTTAAGTGATAAAAAAGACTAAGCACAGCTTCCTTTGGATGTCCCAAGTCGTTTGTGGCATGTAAAAGAACCCTGGAAAGTATTAGAAAATACCTTTCCCGGCAAAATTGGAAAGTCCTTTCGATCTAGCTCATATACATTCTCGTGTCCTGATATAATCAGTCGGTCCAGAAAGTGCACGTTAAAAAGCTCAAATTTTTTTAAACTTAAATTTATAATAGACACAACACCCAGCTCCATGACCGTTAATTCATCACTGTGATAGGAAAAACCCACATTTCACCAATGATTCACTTTTCGGCCATGCCGGGAATAGATACCGATACCCTTAGCTAAGTAGACACACAAGTTATTGAATGATCTAAGGTGTCAGACTACCTAGTGTATCTACGTATCTACTGAAGTAATATTTTATTTATTGTGTAAACAAATAAAAATTATTAATACTGCGAAAATGTTGGCTTTAAAATAGGTTTTACTTTCCATCCCCCTTTAAAATTCCTAATTTGAAAAAAAAAAATTATAAAAATGATAGCTACGGTAGATCATTTGACCTCAAAATCTCCCCAAATACATTTTATAAGTGCACTACTGTTAATGTGCTAGATATGAGTAAGGTTTAATTTGAATAAGTGTTCCCACATTTGCGTGGAGAGAAAGTGGAAAACCATATATGAAAACCCACCTTCAGTACACTCATCCTGGATTTGAACCACGGTATCCCCGTCATCGGCTGTCAAGTCTTTGTATGTTCACTTATTTTTCTTCTGGTTCGTTTCCATTCCACCAATGGTCGAGGATCCGAACTATGGCACTTGGGCGGATGTTACCCGGACGTGCTCCAGATTATTAAATAGCGAATAGCCTTTAGGTAAGTTAACAGGTTTTAATTCCTCACTCGTCGAGCCAGAGCTATGATAAATCGAGACAACAATGGTTTTTTTGAAGGCCATCGATCTTGCTGGTGTAAAGGAGGGGAGAGAAGGGGGAGGGAGTACTCGCATGCATGGTAAGTGGTGGCCTTAGAACTATTTCAAAGAAGATACCCTCACCGCTTCTAAGGCGTTTGGTTTACTTTGTCTCCACCAGGCTCTCAAATACATTCTTTGTAAAGTTTTGAAAGGAAATATACATTCCCTTTACAGTCATGAGAGGTAAAATACATTCCCGTTACAGTCATGTAGGGTGATATACATTCTCTGTACAGTCCTGAAGGCTAATATACACTCCCTTTACAGTCTGAGAGGAAATATACACTTTCTGTAGTCTTTAGGGGTAATATACATTACCTGTACGGTACTGAGAGGAAATATACATTCTCTGTACACTATTTAGGGGTAATATACATTCCCAGTACAGCTATTAGAGGAAATATACATTCCCAGTACAGCTATGAGAGGAAATATACATTCTCTGTACATACTTTAAGAGTAACATACATTCCCTGTACAGTATTGAGAGGACAAATACATTCTCTGTACAGTCTTTAAGAACAACATACATTCACTGTACAGTCATGAGAGGAAATTTAAATTATCTGTACAATATTTAGGGGTAATATACATTCCCAGTACAGACCTGAGAGGAAATATACATTCTCTGAACAATCTTTAATATCAACATACATTCCCTGTACAGTTATGAGAGGAAATTTACATTCTCTGTACAATACTTAGGGGTAATATAAATTCCCAGTACAGACCTGAGAGAAAATATACATTATCTGTACAGTATTTCAAGGAAATATACATTTCTTGTACAGTCTCTAACCCTGTATCTGTACTAGTTTCCCCTATATCTGGTCTTGTATTGCGGACACCCTGTACACGGTCCGGTGCTGTACCGGCCCCTGCTCCAGTTAATAAGGGCGCAGTGCCTAAGGACACCAAGGATTATAAACCCCGGTTTATATTCGTAGCGGCTGGTGTGGACTGAATTACAGGCACCACTCGTAACAGTCGGCCCTAATTAGCTCGGTGATGGATGGTGGAACCGTTTCACTGGCTTTGCACCTCCAGTAAATGGAAGAGAGAGACATATATATATATATATATATATATATACAGAAAGATAGAAATAGAGATGTAGAGAGAGAAATAGAGATCTAGAGAGAGAAATAGAGATGTGGAGAGAGAGATAAATAGAGATGTAGAGATAAAGAGAAATATAGAGATAGAGTGATAGAGTGATATGTAGAGATAAAGAGGTAGAGAGATAAAGAGATATAATTATATAGATAAAGACAGATAAATAGTTATAGAGAGATAAAGAGACATAAAGGGGTAGACAAAGATAGATGGATCAGAGGGTATGGAGAGAGATATATAAATAAAGAGAGCTAGAGAGAGATGAATAGAGATAGAGAGAAAACGAGATATATAAATAGAGATATAGAGATCTAAAGAGATAAATAAAGATGCAGGAAATAAATATAAATAAATAAAGAGGCAAAGAAATAAAGATATAGAGATTGATAGAGAGATATAACAAGATAAAGAAATAAATCGATAAGGATAGAAAGAAATAAAGTGATAAAGAATGATTGAGATATAAAGAGAGATAAAAATGATAGAGAGATAAAGAATTATAGAGAGATAAAAGAGAGAGAGATGAATATATAGAGTGAAAGAGAAAGTTATAGAAAAATATAAATGAGAACGATAACAAATAAGCCTTCTTGTATTTATGTCAGGTTCACTGGTGACTGCAAGTTCTGGTCTCGAATCCCAGCCGGGTATTCTGATTAGTTTTTTTTCCCTGAATGGTTTATACTCTTTTTCCCCACGCAAATGCAGGTACAATTTCTCTAAACTCTACTTAGCCCACTATTGTAGTCAAACTGTGATAGCTCGGACGGTTATTAAGACGTGCAGCAAAATGCCTACTAACAGAAGAACTTTTCCGGCGATATGTTAGAAAAATAAAATAACTCCTTCGATGCAAACTGAATACAAGGAGCCGAGATACGTCAATCAAACTCTTCGACTCTGATCCAACTCTACAAGTAGGGTCATACTCATAAGCAAGACTTAACCTAGCACAACAGCACTTATCGTCAAACATCTGATAAGGTTTTCTAACATTTTAGTGTACTTATCTGTATAGCCAAAAAAAAAAAAAAAGAAACTCCAAAGTGTCAGCCCGCGATCGAGCTATACCAATCGAGCGGCCACCATTTGCTAGCGAAGATAGTACCGATTCCTGCAGATAGAGGGTGTCATGTGGTCAGCACAGCGAGGCCTTCGGCCATTAATCTCAGTTTTCTAGACAGGAGCCGCTACTTTTTCATACAAGTAGCTACTCATTTGTCCTCGAGAGGCTGAGTTGATTCTGTTCCAAACCCACCTGCATCACAGAAAAATCTGGAAGCTCCAAGGATCGAACATGGGACCTCTGAATTCGTAAACAGGAAATCTGACCACTAGACCACAAATGTGGTAATCTGTGTAGCTAAAAGAACTCTTAAATTAATGCCTAACAATTTTATGGATGATCTGGTATCTAACTAAGGTCTCTTAGGTTGAAAGTCTAATTCATTTCTTTAAATAATAGAATATTAGGTCGAATTAAATTGTAAAGATTTCTTCTTTGTGACTAGAAAGTTTTTTTTACAAGGTCACACACAAAACTCACATTTAGCAAGAAGTGTTTTTTTATCAACTCTCACTTAGAACATGAAAATTACTACTAAAACTTATTTAATTCATTTGATTATTTATTTGATGTATTTAACGTGCACTTTCTGAACCGACTGTTTATATCAGCAAACGAGAATTTCTATGAGCGAGAGTGAAAGGACTAAACCTATTTTGCCGGGAGAGGTATTTTCACATACCTTCCAGGGTTATTTTACATGCTACAATCGACATGGAACCGATGGCTTTACTCCCTCTCCGAAGGAAGTTGTGCTACGGATTGTTATCACTTGTAAAAAAAAATCCGTTGAACCCGAGTTGGGTTTGAATACATGAACATCGGGTACTTAGGTGAGAACTTTTGAACACACCCTCAAAATTTGTTGTGGCATTTATAAAAACACACGCTAAAAAAAGTATTAGCTGTTTATCTTTTGAATGCGAATTTTATTTTCAATTTCGTTTATTTAAATGAGGACTAACTAGATAATAGCTAAACATTTAATCTCTTTCCACCCCTCGGAGAAATAAGTATTATGACCGTAAAAAAAATCGAACTTTAGATTTTGATAATCTAGTTTCATGACCCCATGAAACCGTAAAAGTTTTTTTTTTCTTTCGATTCCATCTGTCTCTGTCTCTATCTCTATCTAAAGACGAAACAATTTTTTCGATCAGGCTGAAACTTGGTATTTAGGGTTTAATGAAGATCTCTCAAGGAGTTTTTGGAATTGTGTATCCAACCTCAGAATTAAGGGTAGTTTACTGAAGGGCAAAATGATCAAGAATCAATTTTCTTCAAATACGCTCGAATGATTTTGATTAAAATTCGTTTATAGGTACTGTAAAAACAAAATGGCAATCTTCTTACATTACATACATTCTTTAGATTAGCAGACATTCCCAATTTTGATCATATCCCCCCAACTATTTCAGATACAAAATAATTTAAGTTGTGCTACTAAAAATAAAAATATTTTATTTGAAATATATTTTAATAAAACCAATAGTTTCTTACCTATAAGCACACATATATACATATATTTATGTATGCTCTTGGATATAATGTTCCTGCAACTACGTATATTATTTCGTTTCACAAATCTTACAAGTTTTTAGTAAATGTTTCTATTTTAAGATAAAAGAGAATGTCTCTACAGTGCACCGTACCATTTATTTGTCTTAGTAGCAGACATCATTATTTGTCGTTTTGACAAGGATTGAAAAATAAATTAGTAGTAACTGCATAGAAACACATTTTTTTTCTTAAAATCACAATCTAAAATAAACGTTTCATCTGTCAGAGGAATGTATTTTCCTTCACCAAAAACCATTTGTAAAATAAAGTGTTTTTTTACCACTGCATCTTACTACCTGTTAAGGTTATATGCATATGTAATAATTAGTCTAATGAGCTAAGGATAGGAAAATATTGAATTTAGAGGAAACGCACCCACATTTGCCTGGAGAGAGGGTGGAAAACCATTAAAGGGGAAAAACCTCAGTACACTAGACTGGGATCGAACACTGAATTCCCTGTAATCGGCAGTTTGGGAGAATGACGCCTTAGACTGTGCAGCCACCGAAGCAAGTATAGCTAGTTACAGAAGTATTTGACTTAGTATAACGAAGATTATTTTGAACAATGTCAGACATTTCAAAATAAAGGGAAAAAAACTACAAGAGTAATTAATCAAATTGCATTTAAGTACCACTTCTATTAGAGTTAATTTTGATAATTTTAACAAAATAAATTCGACACCTTGTTTTAAATAGCGAAATCAAAATCCAAGCTTTTTATTTATCTTCCAGTTTTCATAGAAAGGCCCATTTAGAAAATACAAAACATATTTTTGCGAATGAATTGATAACATTCTATTATTATTTAATAGTTATTGATAATATCTATCAAAAGTGACAGCTTTAGATCACATGACTTGACGTATGGATACGTGAAAATATATCTAATAACTTTTCTATTGGTTTATCTATTATTATGAAAATTGGACTCCACCCCATATTAGAGTCTCTAATGAGAGGTTATATTTATTAACATATTTAATTAGAACGGTCACATGTCTGTGTTTTCCACCAAACTCTTCTACAAGCGAGATACTCTAAGTCGATAACAATAGATATATACACAAACTTGTACAAAGATAAGAGGCGCCGTGGCTTAGTTGGTTAAAGCGCCTGTCTAGTAAACAGGAGATCGAGGGTTCGAATCCCTCCGGAGCCTGAGTGAATATTTTTTTCAAGTTTAGTAATTGATTTCACCGTTAGCATTATACGCTTTTAGGTATAAGTTTTCAAATGGGAATTAATTTTTAATATAGCATAGTAAAGTTGTATTAACTTATTTTCTCAAATAATAAAATGTGAATCCACTTTTGGTAGAGTAGGGGGTAAGGGGAACTTGTTTATGCACGTTAATTTAAGATGACCATTCATCCCAGATTTTTGGGGACCCTCCTTGAAGATTAATGTTCCCCAACTGATTTTATCGCCATTTCATAAACTAAATTAATTCAGTTTGAAATGTATTTGGATTGAATCATTTTTTTATTTCAATTGTTAAACCAAGTAAAATGTCAAATCATATCAACAGGGATGAAGACGAGTATTTATCACTAATTTAATTTTTTTTTTTTAAAATTGTCAAATCCTTAAAAATACCTAATTTAATTGACAATGTCAATTCATTTCAGTGGCTGCATAGTCTAAGGCATGCTCCAAACCTTTTGGTACAAGGGCCACATAATATATTTTACACATTTTCACTGGCCAAAGTAACGTTCACGTTCAAGTAGCAACATTGTTGCCCTGAATACCCTGACATGCGTGAATAGATCACAGATCAAATTTGTTTCAGCTTGCAGCTTAGGATTCAATTGATTCATTTGTCCGGTCAAGTCTACAAAAAAATGCCACTTTCCAAAGACAGTCAGTGTTTGATTAAAAAAAAAAGTGATTGAGGTTGATTCTTATCTGTGAGAAATGAATCCGTTTATATATAATAATAATAATAATAATAATAATAATAATAATAATAATAATAATAATTTATATTTATAATAAATAGTCAATGTCATTACTTATTTTTAAAATTACGTCGCATCTTTCGTGACTTTCCTTCTATAGCTCTCTTCCGGGACACTTGGAACTACCTGGAAATCGTCCCAAGCCGTTCTGTTGTAGGTACAAGGAGTGACACCAGCTGCTGTCTCTTACACCGTGGACAGCACTCTGGTTTGGTGTCATGGGGGAGGGGGGGGGGACACGTGTGTGG